>JAABNX020000014.1:0-12826 GCA_015163995.2 Mormyrus lacerda | reverse complement strand
ACTGGCTCCAACTGCAGCCACCAGGTTCAGCAGTGAGTATATCTCCGCACTGCACTGCACTGCACTGCACTGCACTGAACTGCCTGCATTAGCTGCCAGGCTTTGACAAGCTGAAGTTCTTTAACAAGTTCTGTGACACGAGTGCTCAAATGCACCGGGAGATGTGGCAAGAAAACCTTCAACATTTTTGCATTACTATGAATTCCTGCTAGAAGGAATCTCTGTGCATCCTCAGTACTTTCTCCAGAGTGTTCATATTTATTATTTAATTTCTTTGTCATTTGACTTTATTGTACTGTGTACACACAGTACTCTTCCAATAAAATGTTAAAAAAAACACCATATTCATCCAAAACGATCATTCCGTTTCAGTGAGGTTTTATTTCTGCAGTTTTCTAAAGTAGTTCCCAGAAATAAATGGACAATGATTTATTAATGGGGGGGGGGGGAGAATTAAAAATACTTGCGCTGCTTCTGACTGCTAAATGAAGCTTAATTTAATTAACCACTTCCTGTATTTTTTTGACCCCACTAGATGGTGCTAATTCAAAGCTTTGGGGCGAGAGCTTCAGTACATATTTTTTATTCAGTTATTTTTTTTTAAGAGAGCACCATCTAGTGGGGTCAGAAAATGCAGCGAGTGGTTCATTTGACCATCAGTACTAGAAGGCTGTGACTTGCATCTGATGGCATTTCTGCATGCTTGTGTGTGTGTGTGTGTGTGTGTGTGTGTGTGTGTGCGTGCAGGGAGCTGGCGGGCACCTTCGCTCAGCTCTGCCAGCAGGTTGACGTGACCCGGCAGAACCTGGAAGATGAGATAAAGGACTTGAACATGAAGATTGAGCTCCTGGATGCCCTTCAGAGCAAAGCCAAGCTGCTGCGGTAAGAGCTGCTTCGCACGGGGGACTCTGGTGTCCCTGCTGCACTAGTGGAAACCTGCCTCCCTAAGCCTTGTACAAAATGTGTTGATCCAACTCAACCCTCAGGGGCCCACAGAGTGTCCTGCAGGGAGGTGGGAGGGAGTGTCCACATTTTTGCTCCTTGCCAGCTAACCTACGAGGCAGCAAAAATGCGAACTGTATGTGGGTCCCTGAAGACTGGGTTGGAAAGCACTGAGCTATGGTAATTTATTATGGAAAGAACTCCTAATGTCTTGTTTATGACTGATCATATTCTTAAAATGCATTTGGATTTGTAACATGGGTGTACTGTCATCTCTAAAGGGTAAGGTGAGTTTATAGGAGTGTTAGGTTTGTGGTGACTATGCCCTTTTATTAGGGGTGCAAAGTACTGTTATTGGCATAAGTGGTCCCTGTAATTCTTGCATATGTGTTCATTAGCAAAGAGGCTGTGGATAATGTAGCTGACTTATGGGGCAGCGACTGACAGCTTTAAAATGAGACCTAAGTTGTGTCAGTGGCTACTGCCGCCTCACTGCCCCGAAACGTTTGGCGCGTTTGACTCTGGCCACAGCTCCATCCTTCCCATGTAGGCGAAATGTGACTGGTGTGATACCGCTGCTGCTTCAGCGCCCTCTAGTGGATTGGTGTCGCCTGCAGGCACTGTTGCGCGATAATCCTTCTCACCATCTGCGCGGAATTTACACTGTAGATAGGCTACGGCGTATGGTACTGCGGCTAACGTGCACGTCTCCATTTTAGCGTTCAAATTTTATTGACATTTTACTGTCCCTCTTCAGGAACAAAGCCGGCTGGCTGGACAGCGAGCTGAACATGTTTACCCAGCAGTACTTGCGGCAGGGGCGATAAGAGGACTAGCCCACGGTCTCGGACCAGTTCTCACTGCAAAGGAGGCTCCAGAAAGCACTTTTTTTTTGTTAACACACCTCCACTTCTGTAAATGTATAAATATTTGTTTTCGTTGTCATTTGAAGGATAACACATTTTATCCATGCCTTTTAGAGGAAAATAATATACCAAATACAATTCAGTGTGGTATTAATTTCTCAAAATGCTTTTTCTCTGCCAGTTTCGTTACGTGTAAAGATGCCTTTTAAGCTGTAATAGGCTGATGAAAGAATCAGCATAGTTGTAAATACATTTTTTGTTAAACTCTAAACATGATTTGAAATTTACAGCTGTACTTGTAAAGTTTATAATTTTTTCATGTCACTTGAAAATATTAAGTCTTGCTATTAGACTGTGCACTGATATTAAATATACCTGCATGCAGAATTGCTGTTTTTCCCCACCCTTTTTTTTTTTAAACCATATCCTTACCCAGTATTGTGGAGATGATCGCTTGATTGAGCATTTTAAGGAACGTTTATCATATATCAGTTTGAGATCAGTGCACATCTTAAGATGGTAGTGAAGTCGGAGACAACACGCATTGGAAACGTCAATGCGCGATTTGAACATGCCGCCTCCGCTCTCGTCTCAAGTCCATTGACATAAGTGCGGCGTGTTTGCATGGGTCACGTGTTACAGTGGTAGCGCTTCGGTCGTGTTAGGGAGGTAGTCTGGGTAGGTGGTTCATTGTCGGACTGTCAGCCTTTTCAGGCAGTCGCTTTTTTAAAAGACGGAGAAACATTAAGATGGTATGTAGAAGTAAGTCGTGCATATGGGGAAAACATTTTCCATGGGAAAGGGCACAGTATTAATGAGCTTAGTCCAACTAAATCACTTATAATATAAATGAATGGATGTTATACGATCAGGTCAGAACTGATGTGTATAGAACTGGAAAACGGGTTATCACGATTGATTGTTTTAAACTTTATATTCGTGACAGATTACTGGTCTCTTTCAGGGAAACCGAATAAAATTTGACTAAAAAAACGCTTTTCCCCTAAGACTTAATAAAGGTAGGCCTATAAAAATGGCCCGTTTCTGTAGCGTTCGTTTATAGTAAATCAACCTCAGCTCAAATGTATTTAAGGCAGGTCTGTGGCACCAAGCTTTAAGTTGTTAAAGTGCAGTGGTGGCGATTTTTTTCCCTTAATGCATCGGTGGTCTGCACGAAGTGATTAAAATTCTCCCGAAACGTCTTCAACTTGAAAACATGCATTAAGTGTTGATTCATAGCGTATGTATTTTTGCTTCTGGTAACTTTTCGTCAATCAATACCGAGTCTGTTCTGACCGAGTCACTTTCCATGTATGATTGTAACATGTATTCAGTAACCATTGTAACCCATCGCCTTGTCATCCCAAATGTAAGGAAAGCGACAATAAATATTTAGAAACGGCAACTGGAAACTTGTGGTTCTTAATACTACCCGATAAGGGTATTTTATATTAAATTAACAGGGAGTCTAAAAGAAACGCACTAAATTGACTCTAGGAGGAAGTAATTACAAGACCCACAAAGCCTAGTGCTTCCGAGTAAGCTGCTCACGGTCCCGTGGTTCCCGCCGGCACCTGGCCGCCGGAGGAGATTCTCCGCGTCACCCAGCTTGTGCGTTCTCTCCAGCGGCCTCCTTACCGCAGACAAGCAGCTCTCCCGCAGCAATGACCTACCTCTCGATCTATATATTTTTAAATTCCGAATTGCTTGTTTGTGGAATGAGAAAGTTCTTCCTGGCCACGTTTCTCGGCTCAAACGTATTCCATTAAATAAGATCCCCCCGGTAAAGTTTGTTAGGAGCAAATAAACGCGTTGCCGTACTCCATACTAACCCGACTTAAGCTTACTTTTCAGTGCATTGTGTTATGGTCTCATCGGTGCTTTCTGTTGATTAACATTTATTTACCGCTCAAGGGTGGTTAATTAAATACGAAAGTAATGGTATTTAATGTCAAATCTCCTGGCTTTGCCAGCTTGTTTTTAAAAGTCATTTAAAATGAACATTCTCTGCCTTAAATTATTCCGTGGCGCTTGACAGCTGTCAAGTGCTGTAAATTATAATGTAATACTTAATTAAAGAAAACCAATTAAGGGATTTTTTAATTAGGAAGTTAGTGTTGCATGGCAGAGCTGAAAAATGCGGGAGGTGCTAATGAAAACCTAATATTTGTTCAAATTTTTAAATTTAAACACGTGTGTGGGCCTCTTTGTGAAATAGGACTACGAGCTTCAGTGATTTAAATGCAAAACGGTTCATTTTTATTGAATTTTTATTTTTGTTGAAGCAGGTATATTTTTACCTCGCGCTGTGGTACAGTGGCAGTCTTTGTCCTGGAGCGGATCGCAGGTGCTCTAAGTTGTCCTGTCCGTTTTCTCCGTCAGCTTTGATTATCCTTACATGATCAATCAGGCAGATCGCTTGATGGAGAAACACTGGAGGCCAGATCTTAAGGGAATTGTCTCGGCTGCTGTTGTTTCATTTTTATCACACACCGATCAGGCGGCACAGCACACCGCGGTATATTTCGACTGATTACCAGGCTCAGGCTGCTGTAAAGAAGCAAAACAAATTTCTTTACGTGTCATAACCCTAATTATTGTTCTGCCCATTACCTGGAATGCTACCATTCATAACCATGACGTTAGACCGTTCAAACAGTAATTAAGCTAGTAACAAACTGAGGACCACAGTGCCACTCCGGTGTCCCAGAGCTCATTTGCATGTTAATTATCATTAGCGGCCGGAGAAACTAGTCCTAAACAGCTTTATTAGCAACTTAATCATTTTCTTCTTGTGTCTCGGTATAATGTTAGAGGCCTCGGGAATTTATTAAATCAGATTAAGCGTGGCTTGCTGTGTTGCAGTTGCAGCTGGGAGGTTTAGGGGTCAGTATTACTAAATAATGTGTTTTTTTAAAATCTGTTCATTCATTTTTCCCTGATTAGGAGATGAACAAGTCTTGCCATAAACATACACAGACACTCTCTTTTAAATAAACATTACTTACTATAGTTTTTAATTTGGCCTTCTGCGCTGTTGTATATTTGATATAAAGCATGGTTAAATGTAATGTACGCTTTTTAAAATTTCTGTTTCTGCATTCCTTCACAGTATAAAAGCACATTGCTTAGGTGACTCTGTGAATCTAAATCATGCTTAATTTGTGAATGTCTTGTGTACTAGTTCTCTACTGCATAAAGATAGACTGTAACCTTCGTTGCGAAGTAATATATTTCCTGGGACAGGTTACGGATCACCGCGAACATGACTGAATAACCGACTATGGACCCTGCGTGCACAGATTGATAACATGAATTATTTTTTATATAAAAGTAATTGTTTTTTTCTATCGCTGGCCAAGTACACTACCGCGCCTGTGCAAGTACGGTGTAACTTTTAACTTCTATGTTGCAAGCTGCATAGCACTGAAACAGGAGCGACTTGTGTAATGATTTGCCAATACTTCCACCAGAAGAGGGCAACACAACACAACAGTTAAAAGTTAAACGTTAAGTTCCATCTTGTGTCTAACAAGGATGGTACTCAACTTGTAACATTTATTCTACGTTTTCATATTAAACGACTGTACTGTCAAAAGTAATAGAATAATAACGTGCCGCGGTATAATAATTAATACAAGAAGTTTATGAAATTTTAATCGTTTAATTGCAATTTTAATTCAAATATAAATTATGTAAATTTATTAAAGGGTAAATATATTCGTAAAATTTAATTAATGTGTTCGAATAATAATCGGTCCCTCCATCCCCCCCAATTTTGTTTTGTTATTGTCGCCATTAATGGTACAAACAGAAACAACAATAGCGATGAAAAATTTGTTTCTGTAGTCGTAATTTTATGAATGTCTGTATGCATGTTCCACATTTCTGCAGTGCAGAATAGCAAAACTTACTATCACACTGCTACTTTAACCATAAAATGTAAGTGGCGCGTTAAAACATTCCCGAGTAAATGAAACGTTGTACCTGTTTATGAGACAGTCAAGCCAGTATAATTGATTAATTCCCAACCCGAGAATTTGTGAAGTAACTAAAAACAAATTAGGGGAACTCTAATTAAATAAAGGCCCGCTGTTGAAGGTAGCCTTTGCCCGAGATTGTCCCATCAAGCGCGAGACAGGGTGAGTAATGTTTTTATTTTATCACTAACTAGAATAATAGGTCCAGCGTCCGAGAGTGTAATTGAAAGATAACAATTTATTCTTCATTCGATTTTTGCTGAATATAAAGATTAGCAACGACTTTCAAGAAATGAAACTGGGAGTTTTGTAAGGCAAATTGGTCTCGCACAATGGTTCGTAATGGTCTTCATCGATCCGTCGAGGCGCTGTGTTTCTCGCAGTATCTCCCGTACAGTCCCATTGCATTCATTCTCTGCAAGTGGGAAATGAAACAGCACAACAGATCCCCGCAGCTAAAACTTGGTTAAATTTGGCTGCAACTATGTACTGATTAGATACATTTATAGACACTTATGAAAAATAAATGGGAGGTGTAGGCTAATTTATTTGACTTGTGGCATAGAATACATTGTTTCCGACTATCAGATGTTTGTTTTCATTTTTGTACATTGTTTTGCAAATTTCAGTTATGCCTGACTCCAGTACTTTGTTATGTGCGTTGTCCTGCCAGTGTGCTAGTGTTCAGAAGCCAGAAGTCTTGACTCTAATCAACGAAATACGATGACCGGGTTTTCGAGAACGTAGTCTGGAAAATAAAAATTGCTGGTAATGTATTATTAGAAGAAAAATGCTAATGCAAATTAAAAATGATGTTAGGTAGACCTACACTCCTTGCCAGATGTTTAAGCGTAGGCCTATGTGTCAACCCGCCCCCCATCTTTCAGCCTCTTCGACTATTAAACTAATAGAAACGGGGAAAATTCTAGAAATTACCAATATTAATGTTAATTTGTAACATCCCGCCAGCTTCAGAAGAAGGAAATAATTTAAGCAAACTAAAAACAGTTTCCATAAGAACACAAGACGTCATTCATCGGGCTTTTGTTTTTGAGTGAATGTGCTTTAAGCTTCGCTAGACGCGGTCTGTCTATGTCGACCGTAAATACTTAATAAACCCCAAAGAACTTTTTTTTTAGCTCCACCTCTGAAGTCAATTGCTAATATCAATATATGGGGAGAGTAAGGGTACACCTCGTCTGAAATTAAGGGCGCGTGTTTTTCTTGACAGCACAAGTTCTAAATAAGCTTAAGGCCATAAAAATTAGGTTCTGTTTACCCAGGTCATATTAACAAATGCGCACTAAAAGTTGAACGTTAAATGAATTAGTGGCGCAGTAAGTCATTAAAACACTGATATAAGGCATTGAATTTTCCTTCAGCTTGTTTGCATATCTTGTTTCGTCGCCTTCAATTTCAAAGTGACCGCCGTCTTGATGTATAATGTCTCTCTTCTTTCTTACCCTGAAAGACGATATGGTGGGTTTCGCACTAAGCCGCGGAAGCTCCAAAGACGAAAGATGCCTTCTATTCTTCGATCTTCTCAGATATTGCCATTAACACGGAGAACGTGTTTACTTTAACAGTAGTTCTGGCTAATTTATACATAATGAAGGCAGAATGATACAAGCCCCACAGAATAAGGATTTGAAACGCATTTGAGGAGGGATTTTCAGCAATTCCCTTCTTTGAAGTTTAGCGTACCAGCTGCACGTGTTCACTTGTCAGTGGATAAAAACTTGTACGGGTAATAAAACGAATGCTGTCAATTTAATTCACATTTATATGTGATTTGTTACATCTGGGTGCAGAAAATCGTACAGATGTCACCATTGCACATATGAGAACGTAATATTTTTACGGGAGCACGAGCGCTGAGATCCACATTACGCCTAGCGCTTTTCCGGAGGCATATAGTCCAGAATAACGTCTTAGTTTTGGACTCCAACAGGTGTGGGTTCCCCTTCCAGACCCACTAAACCTTACATGGCTTAATTCTGAACAAATGTCACCTTTAACTTCTCCAGGCTGTAGTGCTTTTGGCACTCATTCTATCTGTACAGACCGCGGTCGCTGTACGATCCCCACCCTCCAAACACACTCTGCTATGGCGCAGTGTTAAGAGCAGTTTATGTTACAAATGTTACAGGTCTGAATTTGTGGTTTAACTGAGTCACGGGTGAGGGAGAAGGACTGCTCAGCGGTGGTATGAAAACGAGACGGACAATACAGCTTTCCAAAATGTAACCGAGCTCTGCACATAAAGTAGAGGAACAAACATTTCCATAGTTGCAATGCTGTCCCCAAACTTGATGCTGACTTCCGTAAAAGATACACGACCCTTTACCTATCCCGTTTTCATATCAAGGAATGCTTGTTTTAAATACATTCGCTTTGTAACTACCTTATCCATATGCCAGAGGTGTTGGTGAAATGGACTGTGATGCCGCCGGGTAACTTGCAGCCAGCTTCGACTGCCTCTGTGGCGCTGAGTTGACCCATTTTTGTAATGCGTGCAATATAAGTATGACTTTCAGTAGCTGTTTGAGAAGACAGGACACTAGGAAGTTTAGTTTGGACGTGCAGACTGTAGGAGTTGTTAACTGCCTATATGCAGCTGTGTCAATACGTCTGACGGTGTCTCTCCGAAGTTATAAAGACGTGCTGAGAAGCACATTTCAGCATGCCGTCCCTGGGACAGGATGCCAGCGCTCCTGCCTCGTTTCATGGCTTCTCACTCCTCACCTCAGCCTTGTTTTGAAATGCCCAAGTTCCTCACTCTAGGTTTTTAAAGCCCCGGTCATCCCCGTTAAGATGTCCATTTGATACCGCGATCCACATATCGTTTGAGTCAAACTTTAGGTTTCACAGTAAGACAATTTATTTTCCTTCCATCCTCCCATCCATCTTCCACACGTTTGTCCAGGTCAGGGTGGGGGGGACGACGACTTTATTTTATTCTTTCTTTTCTAATCGTCTTTTTATGTGCGGCCTCATAAATAATTTTAGTCTCAAATTATGACGTTTTGTATGGGAGGTTCATGCATGCAGTCCGCTGGAAATATTGTATCCTATTCATCACCTAACGAAAATGTACTTTTTCATTTTATCTTGGGCGCGATTTCCTGTATTGGACGTTAGATTTTATTAATATAATCTGGTCATTTGTGGTTCAAATTCATTTAATATTTAATATTTCAGCCCTTTTCTGAGCTGTGTTGCACCTTTCCGCGCCTCAGATCTTTATTCGTGCCTGGTCGGAGTTTCTCGCTTTGATCTACGGATTTGTGCGCTGTAAATGCAATTATTGGTAGTAAGTTCCTTTTTACAGCAAGTGCATGATGCAAACAGATGCCTGTCTTTTAAAATCCATTTGGTGGATATTGGCTTATTTTATTACTATAGCCCCCCCCTGTTTTCGGTATCCTTATAGGAAAGAGATGTTAGCGTAGGCAAAGCACAGGTGATGTCATGGTGGTCGGTACTGTGCCCAGGACTAGACTCCCATGTCTGGGCCCCGGGGGACAAAGTTCCCTTTATGTGGCACTTGCAATGCCCCAAGGCAGAAACGGATTCGCGATTGACAGTAAAACTTCCCGTAACCGAAACCACATGGAGGGGGCTGCAGGACGCGCCGTCCGAGCTGATGGAAGCCGTTGTCCTGTCTAGGAGCGGGAAACGTTGGATGGCGGTGCCTCCTTCTTGTTCATGCCTGTCTGCTTCGCATGTATCAGGAAACCAAAATGAAGAACAGATTCGGCTGCGTCAATGATGTGGAGAAAGGGGGGAAAGCGCTGGTCGTGCACGTTTTAGCCACTGGGTTAAACACTCTGAACAGCTCTTTCTGATCAGTGTTTCTGCGCGTATTATGTACGATTTATTATTGTTTTTCAACCAACGTTAAAAGCTCCATAATCTTTCTCAC
This sequence comes from Mormyrus lacerda, assembly GCA_015163995.2. Classification (NCBI taxonomy): domain Eukaryota; kingdom Metazoa; phylum Chordata; class Actinopteri; order Osteoglossiformes; family Mormyridae; genus Mormyrus; species Mormyrus lacerda. The sequence continues at coordinate 3,113 of JAABNX020000014.1, read as the reverse complement.
CACACTATAAGTGATCGGTCTCTTTTTCAACCGCATGGCTACTAAGAGTCTTCAGCAGCACCGGTATTCAGCAAAAAACATTCTGCTTATGGCAATCAGTCGGTCTTCGGTGTGAGTTAATGCTAATTTCACCACCGCTTCATTTTAAGGATTTATCTCTTAACAGCTGACTGCAACTTAAAACCCATCGCGGTGAAATGCATGTTTCACAAATGCATGCCGGTGACTAGCAGCCCACCCCCTTCTTGAAGAGACTTTGGAGGTAGGAGAAAACACGTGTGGTGAGCAAATATCACTTCTGGACCTTTATCTCAATTTTAGTTAACCCCTTGTCTAAATTACACACACATATGTATAGTTTTTGCACATTGCTTTTTTCTACAAAGTGGACATTTCACGCGCGTTCACACATCGCGCCCGTGTTCAAAATCCAAATGTGTCTGCAGACAGAAAGTCTGCTACGGTACACACACCCCTGTTACTGCTGTCTGCGGGCAAAATCATTAACAGATTTCTGTATAAGACAAAGAGCGACAGCGTTAAGGAAACGGCAGCGTTGCTTAATGTCATTCACGTTTCCTTATTGATAAAAAACTGAGACACACGCCTTGGTGTTTAGCTTTTCCATATGTGGAAGGGGTGGCTAATTCGCAGCGCGCTGCCCCGTGCAGATAAAACAAGGGCACCTGTGCTGTTTAAATGGCTACAGACACAGTGACTGAAGTCAAGGCCCCCACGTGAAACTCTAATTGGATTTTTTTCCATCCCCTATATTTAAACATTGAAAATGCCTTCGTTAGTTACACTCTGGGGAGGGCTGGGCCTTTCCTTTCTCCTTGCCCCGAGGTGGGGGGGGGGTGGGTGCCGTCTTTATGATTCAGTTATTGCATCTGAGATGCTTCCACGCACAACTGAACAAAGCTTTGAGGTAATTCTGCCCGCCAGGTCGGTACAATGTGTAACTCCGGATGTTGGCGAGGGCTGCGCGCTTTTCAAGGCCCGCCGATAAAGCGCCTCTGCAGGAGAGAGAGCTAATTAGGAGGACAGCTTGCCTGTTAGCCATGCATGGAGTTACAGTCAAGTAGGTAACAGAATTTAGACCTTTTAGCCGCGAGCCACGGTTGAACCGTTGACCTTGGGGCCTGGCTAAGTTTGTGTTGCCTAGCAAGCAGCTTGCTCTTGCTTGGTCGGGGTGGGGGTGGGAGTGGGGGTGTGTGTGTGGGGGGGTAAACAGTTTTTCATTTCCTCCCCATTCCACCTTCCCCCCCCCCGCACCACCTTTCTACAGCTCCAGTGCGACACAGACCCTCGCGAGTGCATCTGTTCACAGCAAGAGCCTGCGGGGGCCACATCCACCCACACATGCCTGCAGTAAAAGAAAGGAGGAAAAAAAAAAAACCTTCACATCGACATTTTAATCAGCTACACTTCTGTAAGAGTTACAGCCCTGGGGGGGGGATGCCATGTTGGAAAAGAGCGGCGTGCATGCTGGAGCGTGTGGGCGCTGGGGGGGTGGTATGAAGTTATGGCTGCCCACCTGCGTCTCCGCCTTGGATGGACTGGGCGACGGGCAGGGAAGGTGGACTATGTTGTTTCTAGGGGTTCGGCTGCCCCCGCTGTCACCAAACTGCCTATCAAGCATTTCCTCAGGTCTGTCGAAGGCATATACAGAAAGATTTTAATTAGACTTCAGCTATTTCAGAGGTGAGCTGCAGACAAATAATGTAAGTATAGTACTTGTGCGATCATTCAGTGCAGTGTCACTAACCCCAGGGGGTGTTTGGGTCCCTCTGAGGCCTCCGGCCATCTGGGCAGGAAACATTACCTGTCATTCAAAGCCGCAGCACTTCTGGATCAATCTGTGTATTTCAAATGCCCATTACTGAAGGATATTTATTTGTCACGTTAACAGCATAAAAAATTCAAATTTTACTTTCCAAGACCATCGTAAAGTCATTTTCCCTCGACGCTCACTGAAACTAAACAGGAAGATAAATGATTAGCAGGATAACTGTAATCTTTGGAGTTTACGGTTAGCGGATGCTGGAAAACTGGTGGAAAGTAATGTTTTAAAATTAATTGGTTTATATACATATATCAATAATTAATATATAATATCTAACCACCATCCATCTATCATTTAGAATCGGGGGGGTAGGATGGCTGATAATACAAAGCATTGTATTGGTATTATTATTGCTATTAAATATAGACAATGCAAAAATTGCAATTAGCACATTTGTGATAAGTAAGAATTAATGTTTTTCTCTGTGCTACTATAGTGCATGTAGATATTTATATGTGATTAATTTTGGCTGCATGGTATAATTGTTATATTTCAATCAATTAAACAATTTTGTTTTCTCGCCACGGTTTTTTAAGTTGGAATCAAGTAGCTACCACTGGGATACTGAGATTCAAAAAAGACCAGTCAAGTGAAAATCTATTTAGACCACTTTTGCCCATATTAAACGCCAACCTCGCAGAACTTAAAATGTCAAGAACATGAACACACACACACACCCATGCTCAATTCATACTCTCGAGTGTGGCATAAAATACTCCAGCAGTCAGATGAGGTCTAAATATTCTTTGCGGTATTAGATGTAATTTTTAATGCTTTTACTTTTCATCGTGGGATTACAACATTAACCACCGCAAAGAATGTTTTCGATAAAGCGTTTGACCAGGGTTGTTTTTTTCTTTTTTTTTTTGTGGATGGTCCTTCTCTCGCATGCAGATTTTAAATCGTGAGGAAGCAGGAGCTTCTGCTGAGGGGCCCTGGGACACTGGCCGCCGGAGGGGCCGCCCGACTGCCGAAAAGCCACTCAATCCCATTCGAACCCCCTTAATTAAACAGGATGTATGATGTATACCCATCGTTGCACCTCAGCTTTGGAAAGCCGGTGCAGACGGTTAAGGTCTGACCATAGGAATCCCTAAGAAAATAAAATCAAATGTATTTTGTCTCTTCCCTCCGGTCCTAAAAACAACCTGAATCCCTTAAATGCTTTCCATCTCAAATTCTTCCTTCAGTCTGCCAGTGACATACCTTCAATGGCAGTCCGTCCAATATAAACACAAGAAGATCTTCTTGTGTTATTGCTTACACA
>JAABNX020000013.1:19363-38314 GCA_015163995.2 Mormyrus lacerda | reverse complement strand
AATTTGAACCAGCTGATGCTTATAAATTTGACCTCCCTCCCGATCCGCCCCCTGCCCGCCCCCTATTCGCCCAAAATTTAAATGCATTTTTTATGCGGTTTTCTTCTCTCCCCGGTCCCCTATCATCTCTTTACGTCTTTAATAATTGTGTGCAAACATGCTGGACTCTGATTGGATGACAGTGCTGACAGGAATGGGGCACAGGATGCAGAAAAACAAACAAATGACAATAAACACCAAAATTCCACCCCCCCCCCCCACAATCCATCTCCTTGGGGTGCCTTGTGGCTTCTGTGAACGTGTGTGGGGAACAACGGCAGTAACCAAGGTACATGAAGACATGAACTGCCATCCCACCCCTTTCTATAACTCCCATCTACCCATCCTCCATGTTAGCACAGATATCATACACACTGGTCTCAATGCCCAAGTATGGAAGAAAAATCATTGATCACCGGGGACCACAGAACGGGATTTTCAGAGCCTTCAGCAGTATCAAAATAAATATCGCTCCTGCTTGCACATGTCTGACCAAGTTACATGTTGGGCTGCCCGTGTGCATCCAGGACAGCATGGCAGGACATGCTGTGAGCGTGGAGGAGAAGCGGGTGCTGCTCTGGGGGGGGGGGCATTGTTGGAGCCACTTCAAACCATGGTAATATCACTAACTGCTGCTGGGGCCCAACGCTGGGTGTATGGTAGGGAGGGGGGGGAGTTCGGAGAAAAATTGCTTGGGCAGAAATTCTTTTGACACTGCTAATCCGCTAAAGATCGCTGTGAAAGAGCAGCTTTGGTAATGACTCCCGAGCAAGGCTAGCTGCCTGTGCTCTCAGTTTGACTTTATCTCAAACCAGGGGCTTCTCCTAACTCCCTCCCCCCCCCCCGCCATGAAATTGCACCGAGAGTGCTTTTTAATCGTTTTCACCAGATGTGTTTCCGTCTGTGGGACCTGCAGACCCTATCAAGACTCTGAGAGTCCCCATTATCCCTGGGACAGTCTGTCGAACACTGAAATACTGGCGCCATCAATCACTGGAGCATGATTCTGCTGGAGTCTCTCCTATCTCTATCTTCCTCCTCCTCTTCCTCACATGTTAGCCCTCTTTTTTTGGATTGGACACTGCTCAAATCTGGAGGAGCAGATTTCAAGTGTCCCCCCCCCTCCAGACAGACCCCTCTTATAGCCACCCAGTCTGTAAATCCCGGACTGTCTCCATCGGAGTAAACCTCCCCCTAATTCCAGCCATCACCCCGCAAACCGCTCTAGGGCCACTCACAAAGCCTCAACGCCCATTTCCCAACAGCCCACATCCAGTCGCTGTGGGAGTCCCACTTCAGAGTACACGTAGCATTTCCCCAAGTATGTTTGGAAGTGATACCGGGAAATTCATTATCCTCCCAACATCAGGCTGGAATCATATCACCATCCCTTTTGTTAAACCCTGGGCCCCTACAGTCTTCATGAACAAGGGAAGGAGACTACCCACGCAAAGATGCCTCTAAGTCTGAGAGAAAAGTGAGGAGAGTCGCTGGAAGTGTGCAGACTGGCCTGCGGAGACGCTTCCCTTTGAACCAAGTCCCAGAACAGGTCGGTGTTGACAGAACTTACCAAGAAGAGAAGGAGTCGGCACCTTGGAGTCGATGTGCAGTGGGGGGGCCTGGGGGCCCTCAAAGGTCTGCATGATTTTTTCATCACAGCCCCGGATCACATTTGGCAGTTCTGAGGAGCCATCACCAGGGAGGTGGCTGTCCATGACGCCCGGAGATGCCATCACCAAGAGGAGCCAAGATGAACCAGCTGGTGAATGACCACCAACCTCATACTCCCAGTTCTCCCAAAAGAAACTGGAATTGCCATGAACTGTGAAGGGATTCTGGTGCAGCCCAAAAGGCACAGGCAAAATGCAACAAAGGAAAGGGCAGAGAAGAATACGTAGTTCATCTGGATTGAAAGAGCCTTGGGCCAAGGTGTGCCGGACATCCCTGCAGATCCAGATGGCTGCTACTGGCTCAGGGCCAGAGGAGCATAAGCACAGGTTCCGGAGCCTGAGAGTGCTCCTCACGCCCAGATGGATGACAGACGGGCCCCCCTCCAGACTGCAGCTTTTATTTGGTGTTCCCCGTCCCCGGCTCGCTTGTGCCATGCCTGAATGGCCAGCCGTGTTTCGGATTAAGCCCTGGGGATGAAAAGGCTGTTGCTCATGCATTTGAAAGCACAACGGAGACCAGCAGATAGTGGGTCTGTCGTTGTGTGGAAGCGTAACAGTTTGCTTTTTTTTACACCCCTGCCATACGCCTGTGTTCAAGTATAACAAAGTAAAAAACGAATGCGGTTCACTGAACCTGCTTGCTCCTCAACAGTGCAAGTTGTAACTAATAAGCGATGGTCTGCTCTCACAGGAAATAGACCGCCTTCTGGTCATGGTGACCTACCGCTCATGAGGCTGTGAAGTGAATCCACAGCATCTGCTTTGAGCTAGGTGATCAAGATCAAGATGCCTGAACTTGCAGGGAAATTAACAGCCGCAAAAACGTTCCCTGCGCGTCTTCAGAGTATCATCCTCTTAAAGGCTGTAAAGAGGGTCTGGCCACATAGGCCATCACTCAGCTCCTTCCGGAAGATTCCAGTACACTAGGGAAAGGCAGTCACTCCTGTTTTGTATCATCATGGATGGGATTACAGCCAGCAGATTCACAGAAGTTTAGCTGGTGCTGCAAACAGACCTCCATCTAGTGCTTGCGTGTGACCCCTTGCCTTGAGTTTCAGGCTCCAACCACACTCATATGTGCCAAGCACATGGGACTACTCCCTTAGCGGGATGCCCACCTAATCTTTGCCTGTGGGGGACACAATATGGCTTGCTGGGACAGATACCTCAAAGTGAAATCTGAAGACATTTCATACCAGAATACAGCCAATTTCTGGCAGAAAACAGGACCACCATCCATGCCCTTGCAAGTTATCAAGTCTCTTCCTCTTTGGAACTAAAACAAGCATTCCCAGAGAATGGCCTCCTGGAGGGCATTTCGGCGTGGAGGGGGCAGTGTCTCACCTGTGGGTGGTTGTCCTCCATCCTGCTGCCATGCTGTGCACAAGGCAGGACTCATCATCTGGCCCTGCTAGTCAGATCTCCTTCTGGGAGGAGGAGTGTGCCCAGAGAACATAAACTCCAAGTGCATTTTAGGGGACCGAGTGAGAGAACAAGCCAGACGGTTAGAGCCAGCCAAGTGGTACTGTCCCCTCTGGAGATACCATCTGGGACTGTAGGTGATGGAGCAAGAAGGCCCAGAGACCTGACAAAGTCAAAGGAAAAAGCGGCACTTCTCTACAACACATCTGCCACAGTATCGACCTTCCCATCTGAAACAGAAGCCAAGAAGTGCTCGTACACTCAGAGAGCATCTCTATTTCACTCCCTACTGAAGGTGTTTACATTCCTAGCAGCTGCAAAGCCACATTGCGGTTCCTCTCTCTGTGAATACTCGAGATCTAGCACTGATAAAGTTTCCCAAGGCATCCACCACCCATATGAACACACCCTGATTCGCAGCATGGTGGGGAAGGGGGGGGGCATCAACGTTAGTTCGTCTTCTCCAAGATGCCAGTGGTATCTATCTGGCTAGAACCTGTAGGGACGCTGCAGTAGAAGTCACATACTCTACCTGAAGCAGAGGTGCATTGTAGGACAGCTGGAACCAGCTATGCTCTGGTGAGGTTAATGAGATATGCAGGGGTATCATAATTATGCGCAGGAGGTACTTCCATGAAGCAGAGAGTCTATTGTAGTTATTAGATTGCCATTGATTATTTACTTAGCAAACGCCCTCTGAGCTGTTACCACAGCAACTGTGTCAGGGTTACCCATTCATACAGCTGAATGAATGTTCAGATATATCAAACTAAGCTCTGGGCTAAAGCACACCATAGCAATATTTACGAAAGGCCCAGTTCCTGAACCATTTTCCCACACAGTAGCACCCGAGGCTTGAGAAACACTGGCCTGATCTCTGGGCCAGACAAACTCATCTCTGTCAATTTAAACACCGACAGGCTGATCTTTTGAGCTGATGTTAAACACACAAACCTTGTTTAATTAAGGAACCTTGTTATGCCACTGGGTTTTAGCGCAGGGGAAGGTGCCAGCCTGCTTCATATTTGCGGTATCATTGGCTAACCTTAAGGTGAACTTCGGAGAGGCGGCTTGTCACAAAGACTCTCTCAACAGCTCAGATGGCTGTCTTGCCTGTGCCTGAGGGCCACCAAGCAGAATTTCTGCAGATAAAACCACCTTCAAGATGGAAACATACAGCTGTGGCACAGTCTGCCAGAGCTCATACATCTGTAGCACAGTCTGGCAGGGGTCATACATCTGTATGCACAGTCTGACAGAGCTTACACATCTGTAATACAGTGTGACAGGGCTCACCCAGCTGTATACACAGTCCGACACAGCTCACATAACTGTATGCACAGTCTGACAGAGCTGACACATCTGTCTGCATAATCTGAGAAGGCTCACACATCTGAATGCATAGTATGGCAGAGCTCACAGTGCCCACAAATTTAGGACAAAGAGCTTGGTCCAGGCAGGGGGCAAACAGCCCCCAGCCTGGTGTCAGGCAGAAATTTCATTATGTGTGCTTTTCCAAGCCTTCGGTGCAGTTGTTTGAAGAAGTTCAGGCCGTGAAAGCAGCCCACCCGGAGGCTATTAAAGGGGGCGGGGCTGTTGACTTTTACACTGTCAAGGTGTCTCACTGCTTGTACGGCTCTAATGAAGAACTATTAACTGCCAGGCACTTGTTTCCTGGATCCCCCATTTGTGTAAGAGGACCCCTGAAATCAGCCCCCCGAGGGTAAATAGAGAGCAACAAAGGGGTAGGGAAGGCCAGCTTCATGGCAAGGGCCCGACACTTTAACAGGTTGCTGATTTCATTTGGTCCTGTGGTTCTCACGAGGTGCCTGATTGCCTGCTACAGGGGATCACAGGTCCACTTATTCACGCTCAGAGGCCTTATTGACGAACCCTCTCTAATTCAAGCTGGCGTCCACCTGCGGCAGTAACAGCCAAGGAACGCCTCAGATCTGATTCAAACCACTCGTCTGCAGCCAAAAAACATTTCTGTAATGGGAACCAAGAAAAATTCGGCCTGTCTGTTTTTGACCACACCAGAAAAATTGGCTTTGCAGCCCTGAAGCAGGAAAGAAAAGGCAAGCAAAGCAAATAGCAGGCTGGACGCCAATTAGCATAAAGCCCATTGGCTGGTCCTGGACATGCTCATGCTGATTTGCTCTGCAAGCTACATCTTTACAGCTTTCATAAACACAGGAGCGGCTTTGACCCTCGGGTCCTGCCATTCCTCCATGCGGAGTGGCAGAGACGACGTACTGGTGCCTCTGGTGTTGGAGACCAACTCCTCTGAAGACCGGCATTATCTCGCCGCGAAGATACGGCCCCGGAAAAGGCGGTTTAAACATGCATCACCCCGGTGTCTCTGAGTCAACAAAGTGTGTCAGGAACCATTATGCGTCACTTTTTTAGGCCATGGAAATACAACGTTAAACAATTAAGTAAGCAGATAAGACCCCACAGCCTGTGTAACAGAAAGAAACGTGGCCCCCGCAAGAAGCTGGCTGCCCGGCTGGGACATATTGATTTAATTAGGGATCACGCCACTGTTATTCTGGCTGATGGATACACGGTGAGGAAATGCAGTCGCTGTCTGGTGGCGTTGAGATCAAATGAGACCAAGGGGGACAGATGTGGCAGTCATGGTATCCCAGAATGCACCAGCAGCGCCGGCCCGTGCCGCCCCCAAAATCTGGCGGTCATGCGATGCCGCCCCATATCTGTGCAAGATGGCTGAGCATAAAGAAACATGGCTTCCTGCAGGCACGTCACTCAGTGGACCAGGGGGGCAGCAGCTCTCTCGAGTTTGAGGCGTGGTGCGAGCCCACCTTGTTCGTGCCTGCGAGGTAATCAAAAGCAGAGCAGACTAGACATGGACCAGCACTCTCCGGTGCCAGGAAGACACCCTCAACGGCCGTTCGGCATGGCTCACGCTCATCCCAACAGCTTTATCACTAGCTCTCCATATCACCATTGCAGCCTTGTGGCGACATTCGGCTCTCCTAAGGCATCCTGAGTGTAGAACACCTCAGTAGGCCCTCAGATTTCACGAGTGCAGCATTTACATGCAAGTATTCATTTACGTCGCTTCACAAAGCTGCTGAAAAGGTCCAGGAAGTCAGAGGAAGTAGAATGTGCTCTGTACCGGCTCACCGTATCGTTCATTTGCTGTGCCCCCCCCCCCCCCACCAGGCTTGGCACCAGTCCTGCTTTTCACCTCAGTCACCTCTGATGCCTTTTAAACACCCACAGCCGCAGATTTCATTTCCACTGGCCGCTCTGTGAGCCACATACGGCTCATAAATACACATTCACTCTAAGGCTCTCGCTCTCCGGCTCTCCTGTTTGCCCGCACTCTCATGCACACATATTTTTAAGTGATCAAAGGCGGCCGATCTATTTCGGTCACAGTGTCTGAGGGAGCTTCCGTAAATCAAAGTTCAGAACTCTAGTGGAAAAAAAAGAAACAGAATAAGTGGCAACCTAGAACCTTCCTGTCCCAGTGGTGCGGTTAAAGGAGCTGCAGGTACACAGAATGACAAATGCAGATGGAGGAACTCATAACTGCAACCAATCTGGAAGGGTTATGGTTAGGATTAGTTAGGGTTAGGATTAGTTAGGGTGTGGGACTGGGGAGGTGAAGAGAAGTTAGGGTTAGAATAGAATAGTGATACTTTATTAATTTCCGTGGGGAAATTCTCTTGTCGCTTACCCCTTCTTGCTCTCCATAAGACATATAACAACATAAACAGATGAGAGCAAGCTTGGGTGGGTTTACAGCACAGGGTCAGCCAGCATGCAGCTCCCTAGGAGCTGAGGGTTAAAGGCCCTGCTTACGAGCCCACAGACATGTCACAGTTCTGCCAGGGCTTGAACCAGCAGTCTTCCGAAGGTGTGCAGAAGCCTAGTGAACTTCAGGGCTCTGCAAACATTGATATAAATCAAACTAGTTGAGTCTTCATTTCGTCCTGGGCTGCCTTCTGCAGCCTCGCACGGATGAGTGTGACCTCCCCCTTTTTCATTCTTTTACAAGGATGAAGCACCTGCTTGTAAAAGGCTAGAAAAGTGAGCAGGATTATGGGAAAGCCTTATTCTCAGTCTCTCTCAGCCTACTATTTTTATAAACAATTGTTTTTCTGTGAAACAATGTAAGTCATGGCCTTGAGACTGGCCCTTTCTAATTAACAGTAAACCATATTAAAAACATCCCTACCCTGGAATAATAATCATCAGGCCAAAATGATGTAATAAGGATAAGGTTGAACGTGAGATCTAGATGGTGCTTAATGAGGTCCCAGCTTCTCTTGACACATATTCTGCAGGTGATCACTGCCTTTCAAGTACCTCTCCATTTCCCAATATCCATTGCTCACTGTCAGCTATTACTACAGCCAGTCTACCCCCACCTGTCTGCACAAAAAAGCAGAGGGTCAAGCACTGCCCTAAGAGCATCTGTCAGCCATTTTCCCCAAATAACACAGAGTGATTAAGATGAGGCAGGTATTTAAGTTGACAGAGACCAACTGAAGCTGCCACCAACTGATCCTGGTCTTTGTGGCTATTGTTGTCCAGTCTGAAGGGGCCATTGTTGGGGGAATAAAAAGGTGGCCCAAAAGCGGGTGTGAAGCACACACAGTGTCCTGCACTCCTCCTTGTCACCATTGCTGCCAATAATTTTACACCGAGACCTACAACCCTTCATAACACAGTCTTCAATTTGCCATCCTTGGCATTCTTCTACTTAGATACGCGTTCTGCTAAGCTGGTCTCCATGGATCCGTGGTGGAATTCCTCCAGTGTGTATGGAATGAAAGAGCGAGATGGAAGGTGGAACAATGGCTCGACGTAAATAGGGTAAATCACGTTGGGTCTGGGTTGGTTTCGGGGCATATGACAAACCCGGCAAACATCTGTGAATCATCCCCCATGGCGGCCTGGCTCCTTTACACACGGGCGTACTTTTGAGGAGAATATCCAAGGGCGTCTGCAGCCCCATTTCCAAAATATTTACCCAGACAACTCATTTGCATGTGGCCAGGCCCCAGGGGTGTGTGTGTGGTACCGGGACAGGAGGCGGGGGAGGTCTCTGAAGTGGAGAGATTGCGCTGATGTCAGTTCCCGGGGACCCCGGTACCACCCGGGCGCTATGGATTGTGAAACAACAAAATGAAAAACAACAACAACAAAAGCAGAGAGGCACCCCCGCCTCTTACCCGAGCCATGATCTTAATCACTACCAGCAGAGCTTCTCTGCATAGATTCCTTACCCCAAAATGCCACAAAGAGGGGTACAAAACAGAAAGAAATGACCACAGCCTCAGTGGGACACCCAGGCGGCACGGTGTGGGGTCCACTCCCACCAGCTCGCTCTGACATCTAAGTGAGTAGAACTTCTAGAGAGATCTCCTCGGCTAGACGCAGTGCCATTCTTCAGGAGTCAATTATACATTACCAACCTGCCTAATGGCGTGGAACGCAAAATATGAAATCTTTGTCAGAGGACACAACATGCTACGGCCTCCACGGAGCAGGGGAGCTGAGAAAGGGGGGCTAAAGAGGCTAATGAGATTCCAGATGAGCTGCCTATTTTCTGGAGAAGCCACTTAGTTCAGGTGGCTTCACTGCACCATCAGGAGCACTAATAATTTGACATGCTTGAGGTACAAAATTCAAATAAGAGCCCTCTAGGAACGCTTACCAAAAGAGGCGCAGCGCAGTTGCCGAATGGAAGTGCATGCAATTGGCAAAGTCCTGTAAGAACCCCCTCCTAGAAATGCCTCTAATAAGGCCCCTGCATGCTGATTATACTGGCATCTTCTCAGGCCCTCAACACTGACCCCCCTCAGAGCCTTTCGCAGACATGCTACACTAAATGGTCCCGTAAGCAGCTGACATTAAGACAACGGCTAATCACAGCTCCTTAAAGAGATACATTTCTGCCTTTAAAGGTGATACACTTGCAAAACCTGCACAGCAATAACTGTGATAATCTCATCGAATGCTGCGAGGACCCTATGACCATCTTTCTCCAATTCTGCTCAAAACATCAGCTGAATTGTGTGGACGATCCGTAATTTAATTCATTGCCTTGCCATTACTCTCAGTTCCAGGATGCTTTGAAGCATGAAGAGAAGATTTCAGAAGATCTGCCTTCCTGGCTCTGAGAGTCGTTACCACACAAATACAGCACATCACCTATTCTTATCACAACTAAAAATGTACAAGAGGTCGCAAAGCTTCTACTTCAATATTGCTTCACTAATTTCGTGGTAGAAATCACTGTTGTAAGTGAGAGCAGACGTCTGTAAACCATATCAAGAAAAGAAGAGTGGCTTCCCCTCTTCCGAGCAGTACAAGGTTATCCAGCCATCCACATCAAAGCTGCATTTTCTCCACACGCTTTTACACACATAGCGCAGAATTAATGGTGTGTAAATTATGCAAACAAACCGTGGGTCTCGTTCGCCTGCTTCGTTAAAAATAGAGATTTTTCCACCAACTTAGGAAGAGACAACATGGGAAGTGCCTGATTTCCTTTCTTCGTTAATACCCTAAATATGCAAATAAGAGCCCATTTTTGTGGACGGCTACAGTGTTTGGGAGACACCAGAGGACAGGAGAAGTAATGCATGCAAATGTGGGTCACGCCCACCATGCTCTTTCAATTAGCACCTGGTTCCCCAACCCCCTCGTCAATCCAGCTCCATAGGTAAATATATCCATTCTAGGAGACCCCCCCAGGTCAAATGACTGACGGCCGGCACAACCAGCCATATAATATAAGGAGGTGGGACTGTTGGCATGCACCTGGGTGTATTTTCTCCTGCTTGTAATGATGAGCCTGGGGAATTGCCTTTCCGGTCTCACCTAAACCCCATTAATGCTGACATCTGAGAGCAGTGCCAAGAACAACCAAACTGAGAGTTTCGGCAGGGAGCCGGACTCATTAGCGGTCATTAGCGCTCTACCTCCTGATTGTGTCTGTGGATAAGGACACCACGGGGGACCACGTCAGACCCTTCCTCTGTTGACAGCTGTGGGACTTCCTTCTCCATCAGCTCAGGAAACGCGGATAATTCCCCCGGAATGACATGTGCCGCATGGACGTTGCTTTTGATCTGGCCACGAGGGAGCTGACAGAGCAGATGAATGGAGATGACAGGAGCACGACAAAGCTGGTGAGTATGCAAACAATCCGAGGAGTGCCGAGCCACTGGGAAAGGCGTACTGCAAGGGGCAGGATCCAGGGGGTGCTGGGAATGATCTCAGGCTGCCATGGATTCAAGCAGGAGGCACAGTAGCTGGTAGGAGGATGAGTTCTGAAGCAGATACTCACGATTGAGGTGACCCGCTGTTCACACTTGGTGGCGGTAAAATGAATGGTCGCCACTTATGGTGGAAAGCTGAGAGCTCAACCCCAGTGCGGTTCCGGTTCAAAACGAATCAGGGTGCAGTAAATCTGCCAACATCCAACGCTGCCGTTCAGCACTTCAACACCAATGAAGGAGGAAGAGTAATGGAAGAGGCTTGTAATTAACGGTGGTGAATCAGCAAAGCCAGCCACCCGTTTTAGCGACAATTGCAGAGAACCTTGTTTGCGCAAGTCACATGTGGCGGCTCATCTAAAATCGAGACGGGTGTGAGAGGGGTGCAGCCTTGGGGATTTGATTAAATAAACACCAGTAACCAGAACCCTCAGTGATCTGTTCACCCGTTAGCAGTTTATACCAATAGTCATGACCTGAACTTCTTTGAGCAACCTTCCACTAACTCATCCCTCAATTGATTATGATGCACGGACATTGGAGGAAAATAACTCGCATTCCACCCGTGACCTTATTTATCAGAAAGTAAGCGGGAAAGGCAGGAGGACCGTGAAAAGCCTTCTGTCATGGTCTCCAAATGACCTCCTGCTGCAGACCAGGCAGCCCGAGGTGGAGAAAGGGGACCTCAGCACTTTGACTGGGGCCCCATGCATTGACGGCGAATGCTGCAGCGCAACAATGACCGAGGGAGGAAGCCGACTCCCAAATGTCGCTGGAACATGTTGGTGTTTCGGAGAGACAGCCCACCTTCCTCGTCCAGAACTACTGCTTCTCAGGCTCCTGGGTCTAAGAGGAAAAAGGGAATTCCCTGCTCACGATTTCTGTGAGGCTCTGACAGCCACGCTACATGCTGACTATCACAGCTTTCACAGTTCTTCTGAAGTCGAGTGATTTTACAGCAAACCGACAAAACTCAGTGACGATACACACCGATGAGCCAAATGACAGATGAATGAGATCCGCAGCTACGCCATCCCATGACACGTCACTCCCCTGATCATTAAAATCATCCACCATTTGTGCCACAGTTGCCCTTCTGTCGGTTTGTACCACATGGCATTGCCTTCGTCCACATCTGGCATCGATGCCCGACAGCCTTTTGGCAGTCTGTGGTTTTCTCCTCCTCGGACCACTCTCAGTAGGTGCTCACCATGACTGACCGTGAACACCACCCAACAAGCCTTGTCATTTCGGAGATGCTCTGACCCAGTCATCTGGCTATAATGATTTGGCCCAAGTCATCCAGGTCTTTATCCCTGCCCATTTCTTCTACATTCAACATGGCCGCTTTAAAAGTCAGCTTATGGTCTAATATATCCCCGAACTCAACATACACCTTTTTTACTAGTCAATATTATTCTCTGCATATGGTTCATCATAGAGCTGCCACTAACGATTCTTTTTCTTTAGATTAATCTATTGACAATTTTATTGATTGCTCAGTTAACATAAACGATTAATTTTCCTTCAGAAAATCAACTGGACCATTTAATTTGAGGTCATTTCATTTTGACAACAACAAACTGTATACCACTGTAGAGCTTTAGATAAGGCATTTTGGCACATCTGCGCCCTCAATTTGATAAGCCGATTAGCACTATGCCTGAAAATATTGAGATGTGTGTTGTAATGTTCAGAAGACAGTAATCTGTATAAACTTGCCGTATCCTCATGTTTAATGGATTCGGTTAGCGGTGGAAGCAACAGAGCCGCAGACACAACATCTCTTAAAACAGGAGATTCTGTGGTTAAACAAGGTAATAAGTTGTTGCCTGTGTGATGGTACCTTCTGCAGATCAAAGTTGACAGGTTGTTTTTTTTGTAAAATAATTTTTATTTCAGCTCACAAATTATTTTCATTTATTTAGTGTACGTTTTCATTTCGGATTCAGTTTAAGATAAGGACACTCCAACAAATCCAACGTGCACAAATGCACACTGGCAGCATCAATCAACGTAGAATATTTTAGCCTAAACATTTTCACAAACACCTATTTAATGAAAATTCTAATGTTTAATGTTTAATAATGAGTGTTAAGCAGCTACAAGGACAAAAGATATTTAAAAGCTCTCCATTCTAATGCTCATTTAATAAACATGAAAAGTCAACACTTAGGATGGTTTCGCCTACTCTGACGATCCATCATTCAGAATAGGTCTTGTACGTTTTCTCTTCAGGTGCTTGTGCATAGCATTAGTACCACTATGGTATGTTATTGCACTTTGGACAGTGTAAAACCACCTTTTTGTTTTGTGATAATTTGAACTACTCCCATAATTACTTAGTTATACTAAAGGAAAACACTTGTTATATTTGAAGCGTTTTAGAAACCATAAAGGTGATTGTTTTAAAAAAAATTTAAAATGCGTTGATTTAAAATATTAATGGTGACACATTTTCAGCATCGATGTTGTCGACTACGTTGACAGCCCTAGTTCATCGATGGTAATCATGAAGGCACTGATGCGGCCACTATAGTGTCATTTCCACAACTTAGTGGTTCCTGTGGTGAAGAGGTGAGAACGAGAGCATGTGAGACGACGACTCTCCAGTCACATGGCCGCCCGCTGGAGAGAGAAGCTGTTCTTACACTTTCCTAGGGCTATTCCTCATAATATGAAGGAGGGCAGGTAGCTACATCACAGAATAATAGTGCGATGGATTTCGTGGGAATTTAATAAACGATAAAAACAACACTGCCTCATTTTCATTGATAATAGTAAGAGATACAGCCAAAAACACTGGAGATAGTGTGCGGCAGATGGCGAAAGGCAAACGGAGCCGGCCGCAGGCATCCAGGCAACGGGATTCCTCATGCGGTCTCCTCTCCCAACACCTCTCGGCGTTTCGACATGTGCTCCCCATTGCCAGGACCTGTTATCTTTCTTAATCCCTCCTGTCAGATAGCATTGCTTAATCATAATAATGTTAACGAAAAACAGAAAATAAGACGATGGGAGAATGGGGGGGGGGGGGGTAGTTGAAGGTCCACCCTGAATGGCTGCAGCTGCTCCATTTGGGAAGCAAAATGGGAACCTCCTGGTCCTCCTTCAGGGTGCTGCCCCCCCATCCCATGAACCCTAGAAATATTTGGATTATTATTTAGTGCTTGGAGTAAAGTGAGCACAAAGGCCAGTGTGCTTCAGAGCCCCCAACCTGTCCCACGTTAGTTTTGCTCATTCCAGAGAGACCGCAGTGCATTATGGGTACCAGACCACCCATTAATGGTGGGTCAGGGATCGGGTTGGGTCCGCTTGCCTGGCCATACCTTTTTCTGCACATGACAGGGGAAGGGCTTGTTTTAACTACGCTGGATTTGGACACACCTGTTGGGGGGGGTATGTTTTGCATCCTCTCAAATCGAGTTGTCAGACAAGGAGGAAAAGAGGAGACAACTAACAGAACAGGAGAAAAGGAGGCGGCCAAGGCCAAACTGGAGTCTGATGGCACACAACCCCCCCAAAGCTAAACAGACCCAAACCAGACTGATAGTGCCCATCTGATTGTTCAACATGATAACATCTGGATTCCAGCTGTGCGGGTCAGCGTGATCTAGCACCCTGCCCCCCCCCAACCCCAAGGCAGACCAGGACTGGGGCTCAGTGAGGGCTTTTGGGGGGTGGGGCGATTGGCACAGTGGAGTAATCAAAAGTGACGGTGCAGTAAACCTCAAACGCCCCAGCTAAGCATGTGTTCGGCGACGAAGAGCATCGGCAGTGGGGTCCTGGGCCTGGCGGTGTGCTGACCGGCGTAATGCGGCAGCCGTGGGGGGAGGGAATCCGAGGCCGGGCACCGCCTGTCATGCCGCCTACCCACACCACCCCCTCGCCTTCCCATGATTCCACGGTACCACACAATTTGTTGCTGTTGGCAGCCAGCCACAGCACATGTTACCCATGACACCAGCTATGTAGCCGCATGTTGTCATTCAGCCAAGGCTGGGAGAGAATGATCAGGTTATCTGCAGCCCGGGGGCCAATTCCGGGGGTTAGGGGGAGGCAATCAGTCAGAGAGGCACACGGGGAGGGACGCCCGGTGAGTACTCTGCTAATCGACACGCTAACCGGGGCCCTGTACATCAGGAGACCAGGCCACTTTGTAAATTTCAGCCACAATCTGCAGTAAATGGAGACTGAGTGCGATGTTTCCTCCCTATTGTAATGACAGGTAATTTTGTGGGAAATGATGTCTCCTGCAGTTATTAGTGGCTGTTCCCCGAACACAAACATTAGTTGCAGCGTGCTGATGGACAGCGGACATGCTGGCGTAGCCTGGCCTGGCCATCAAATCGGGTTTCTCCCCCACACTGATGCTGAACGTGATAAAAGTCACTCTCCCGGACCCCTGTGGAAAAAGCAGGCGGCCGCGGCTCAGCAGCCGGGCGAGACTGCGCCAATTAAACAATTCAGAAACGGTTACGGCCACCGACGCCGATGCTCTTTGATGTCAGTTTTTATGGCGTCGCTTGTAAACACAGCCACATGCATCGCACATTCCCGATATTCCTGTAAATATGAGTCAGAATTTCATATTTTCTGGGGGGCCTTTGATAAATTAGCCTACTTGTAAATCATGCACAAAGTGCCCCCGTGCTGTTTGTCTCCCCCCGGGACCTCCCGATGTGAGAACGGCTCCAGACTGGCCCCTGTCCCCCCCAGTCTCTCGCACCCCGCCCAGAGATCAAAGGCCATGTTCCAGCCAGCTGTGAGTTTCTCTAACCCTGCGTGCCGAGACTTGACCTGTCCAAACTGCTGCCTAGAACCTGGAGGGAGTGAGGCGGGCCACAGCTGGAGGAGCAGCAGTGACCTTTGACCTCGGCTCCCTGGGATCACAGGTCATCGCTGCTCTGGGATGTGGAAGAAGGCGAAACCCACCAGATCCAAGTTCTACATTCTACCCATCCTTCACAAGTCCTGAAGCAGACCTGATTTTCATAGAGGATGTGATGAAACATCTCTGAGTCACCTCCTGTGTGCGTGCATGTGTGTGTGTGTGTGGGGGGGGGGGGGGGCAGGGGACAAGTTCTATGGTTCCCCAGGCACAGCAAAGGTGTCGCGGGGAGGATCCCATGCAGGTGGCTCCCTGGTGCTGGGTGGTCCATCACCTACCTTTGTAAATTCCTTCGCTGTTGCCTCAGGTGCTCGGGTAAAGTTATTTTAGTAAGAAATGCCAAATATTAGCACCCAGCTCCCATTATTTTGTAAATTATTACCCCATAAAAGTAGGTACCCTGTGACAGCTTGAAGCGAACATTTGTTTTCGGGCTGCTCTCGGTGGGACATGTGGTTCTCATTCCTCCATAGCCAGTCATAAACGTTGCTGCAGTTTAGAAACATTAAAATGAGCCTCAGAAGGGGAGGGGTGCGGTGCGTTGTGCAACAAAAGCCGGCAAGGCGGCCGCTTGGCGAGGAAGCTTCCCAAAACAGTGAGACCCAGAGGAATGGTAAGGAAGGATGCCGAGCCGCTCTCTGCGAGTGGACGGGAATGGTGCGGGGCCCTCCGTGGAGATCGCCGATCCCTCCGCACACGCCAACACCTAACAAATCAGCCTCCTGCCCCGCTCGTCCTGGCCTGCCGGCACCCCAGCTGGAGGGGCGCGAGTCCGCGGGCTGCGGGGTCGGCAGAAGGGGCGCGGTGCAAACACGCCGCAGCTGCCGCAGCCCGTTGGGAGCTGGGAGCCCAGACAAGGTGTTAAGGGCCCCGAGGAGCCTGCGGGCCATCAAAACGTCCGCGCCTGCTGTCAGCGGCCAGCGGGAGCGACGCCTCTGCCCGAGAACCTTACTAAAATTACACAGCCGGCACTTCAGGACGTCCGAGCGGGACGGCCCCCGTTTTCCTGCTGGAGTTAAAAACGGACCTGGGAGAAAGTTTTGCGGGAAATGGGGAAGCCGCGGGTCCTAAAGTGGCAGAAATGTCGATGTGTTTACAAGGAATGAAATAAACAGCGCACAATTAGGCAGCCATGATTCAAGCATTGAAATA
Source organism: Mormyrus lacerda (assembly GCA_015163995.2). Lineage (NCBI taxonomy): Eukaryota > Metazoa > Chordata > Actinopteri > Osteoglossiformes > Mormyridae > Mormyrus > Mormyrus lacerda. The sequence goes on along the minus strand of JAABNX020000013.1, from coordinate 21,878 downwards.
GGTCACTGCTTATGCTAAACGAGCCCCCCCCAGCCCCGTCCTGTGGCATCTTCAGCATTTTAAATTATTCCAGATAATGCATACTTCGGATTCTATCCTTTTTTATAATTAAGACCCTTCTCATTAGTCCAATAAATCTAATTAAAGAAAATGTTTTGGCACAGCTTGCTGTTTTTCCCCAGGATGGCAACTGGAGGGTCGGGTCTGTGGAAATTTTTAATTTAATTACAAGTAGGGCGCGTTTAGTTACCAATGAAACCGTAATGAGAGCGGGAAGGCAGTCACATGACATGAAGCAAGGAGAGATGGAGAACACGGCCGCAGAGTAATCAAAACAACAATAATAATCTGCCACCGCCCTCCATTTCGAGCACAGAAAGGGAGATAAATCAATTCCCATGTTTTATCCCCTTATTAAGTGATAAGAGAGCCAAGCAGAATTAGTGAGCAGAGGCTGGAGTGATTATTGCGGATTTAATGAGTTCAGCTCAAAGGAAGAGTCTTGGTCTCCTCCCAATGCCACTGATTAAGCTCGTTAAAAATCTAATTAAGAGCGGGCCACACAGGAAGCTTCCGGCTGGTTCCGTCGTGGTGGAGGAGATGCGGACACAGGTAAGGCACCGACAGCAGGACACACTTCCTGGCCAGCTGAGAAGACCCAGTGAAGGCAAGCATGCAAGAACCTGCTGGTGGTTGAACTGAAGATGTCTAATCTGTTCTACTACTGTCTCAGAAACAGTCATCTCCTCCTGTCAGAGACATCTCTACCTGTTCATAGATTTTTTCAGTTTTTGACCCTCCTCCCCATCCTTACAAATATGTATGACATCGCCTGAAAACAGGTGATGTACAAAATCTGTCTCTCCTGTTCCTCATGCACTCGCTGGCAAATCGCACTCATACTGGTGAATTCTCTCATCTGAGGCCTTCCTCTCAAGGTCTACAAAATCATATAACCTCCAGTGGAGGCTTTAACCCACAGCATTTAACCATTCAGCACCTTGTTCAAAGGTCCAGCAGAAGAACTAGCCCGGGATCCAAATCAGGAAGCTTCAGGTCACACATCCATCTACTTGATAAGTTCTTCCTCAGCTACATGAGGGTTACACATGTCTGACCTCAATCTTTCCCCCCATTGTACCACATTGCACATTAACATTCCACTTTTTATTTTACCATTCTGTAATATATTTGTATCCTTCCCCACTGCACATGTTTAGTATTCATCATCACACATTCTTATTGCATTGTCTATCTTGTCTGTTATTGACTGTATGTCCTATTGCCCCCCCCCCGCCCCCATGCACCTGTCTCCTTGCCTGCAACTGTGAAAATATTTCGTTGCATTGCTCCGCATACATTTGGTAATTAAACTTGAAAAAACTTGGATATCTGTATGTACTCCTGTTCACACCCTTTTACACTCCCTTCCATCTATGAAACAATTGGGCAAACTGTACATTGAGGGTCTGGCCCAGGGGTTGCTTGGTTGTTTTACTTTGTTTGATTGTTCCTTGAGTTTCATCTTCAGCCATTTGCTGCACAATTACCCATTAAAGGGTTAATGAGGTGTGAAGGGTGACCAGTGTACCCCCAGAACATCTGAGAATGAACGAATGCCGTGACTGAAAGTGTGTCTTTGTTGCTGAAAGCTTTCTGCAATCTGGACAGACACTCCCAACAAGGACATACAACAGGCTGAAGGGGAGGCAGTCTTCCATAATGAAAGTAAAACAATGCATCTCCATAGTAATGCCCTGCCCCGAGCTGGAGGGGAGCAGCTCATTGGTGGAATGCCTGAGGTTCACATTAATGGCAGGTCTCCCAGCAAGCATCAGCAATCTGGGAGCCAGAACCAAGAGGTCATAGGTCGCCCAGGTGTCTCATATCGACAAACGCCTACTTCTTTGAAAAGTAGTACCCTTCTTCTCTCACTAACGGCGTCAATCAGCTGTCACTTTCAGCCGCTTCCCATTCATTTACAGCTGGGCTCATTCCAGAGCCCCTCCCACCAAACACCTCCCACCTACCTTGACTTCCCCTGTGTGCAAACCTTAACCTACGAATGGCCTCCGCACAGCTGGACCCCTGCAGGTGATAACCTGGGCCAGAATCACGCTAATGGCCACTCGAGGTCATGAAATGGTCCGTTACTTCACTTTTTTCTTCATTTGAGTCTCACCCTTCATTTGCCCTTTCATTTAGTCTTTCATCTAGTCCTTCCCTTCATGCACTCCTTAGTCAGGTCCAGATCCCTTGATGGTTCCTTGGGCAGGTCCAGATCGTTTGTTGGGTCTTTGGGCTGATCCAGAGCCTTTGTTGGGTCCTTGGGCAGGTCCAGAGCCTTTGATGGTTCCTTAGTCAGGTCCAGATCATTTGATGGTTCCTTGGGCAGGTCCAGATCATTTGTTGGGTCCTTGGGCAGGTCCAGATCCTTTGTTGGGTCCTTGGGTAGGTCAAGATCCTTTTTTGGGTCCTTGGGCAGGTCCAGATCCTTTGATGGTTCCTTGGGCAG
>JAABNX020000013.1:6105-19263 GCA_015163995.2 Mormyrus lacerda | reverse complement strand
GATCCTTTGTTGGGTCCTTGGGTAGGTCAAGATCCTTTTTTGGGTCCTTGGGCAGGTCCAGATCCTTTGATGGTTCCATAGTCAGGTCCCAATCCTTTGAAAGTTTCTTAGTCAGGTCCAGATCCTTTGATGGGTCCTTGGGCAGGTCCAGGTACTTTGTTGGGTCCTTGGGCAGGTCCAGATCCTTTATGGTTCCTTAGTCAAGTCCAGATCCTTTGATGTGTCCTTGGGTAGGTCCAGATCCTTTGTTGGGTCCTTGGATAGGTCAAGATCCTTTGTTGGTACTCCGTTGAGTGCATATCCTTTATTGGGTCCTCAGTCAGGCCCATATAGCATTCATAGGTTCCTCAGTCTGTTCTGTATCCTTAATTAGGTAGTCGTCTGGTCCATATCCTTCTTAGGTCCTTGACAAGTGCTGAGTGAAGGTGAACCCCACCTCGAGGCTCCGGTTTCTGTGGAGTGCCACTTTACTGTGGTAATTAGCGGCTTTATCCATAGCTCTGCCTTACCACCACCATCACCTTCACTGTAATTATCCATTTAATTCTAAAACTTGTTTCCGGTCTTAGCTGAGCTAAGAGAAAGCAGCTTCAGCAGTGAAGAGCATGATGGTGACAGAGTCTAACGACCATCCTCCAGAGATACAGTCCTAAAGAAGCAACAAGGTGATGGCAGGCAGCAGTGGGAACTTCTAAAGCCAGGTGTCCTCCCAGGAAGTATCAGCTCATGAGACCGATTATCCCAAATGTGGAGCTTGTTTCCAGGAAGGGTTGGTCTGTACTTTATGAGTCCCACTAATTTTGCTGAAATCAGCTACAAAAGACCATACGACAAAAAAAACTTTCTTAGGAACTGGTTCACTTGTCTCTGTTTTTCCCCTGAGCAGTTCAAGCCATCCATAACTCATCTAGAGGATAAACATAACTCTCCAACCATCAGATTTCCTGGTACTAAAACTGGCTGGGATGCCCAGTCCAGTTCCCGCAGATGGTGAGAGATAGGACTGGGTGACATATTAAATTTTTAAAGTATATCAATATATTTAAATGAGAGATATAGGATATATATAAATATACTTTTATTGTGTGTTATTAGGACTCTTTCCCAGAATCCACTGCTAAAGTCAAACCAGTTCAGTTTGACTCACGAGGAAGGAGATGAAAAGCAATGAATCATTATTAGCTTCACTTGCATTAACTGCTTCACATTTACAAGGACTATGGGTGGAAGATCCCTGCCAATGTGAAAATTCACAAATAACACTTGGGCACCCCTAACCATAACCACAACAATCTGCTAGCCTGAACGACAACATAAAATTCTATTGCCAATTTCTAAACAAACCGTACTGTACTGTATACTTTGTCAAATTACTTCATTAACATTTCCTGTCAAATCCCTTTGCCGCACCCACTACATGACGAAACACCTCGGGATCCCGGCTGGCAACCCCCTGGCAGACACACGGTCCAGTCCCACCCTTCAGAAATGGCCATCCATCTGCCGCAGCCAGGTGTTACTTGGGCGTCCCCTTGGCCTGGTGCAGCCGCTCGGGTCCTCAGTAATGAAGATCCTGTGAGCCAGACCACCGTCAGGGAAATGCGCCACACGGCAGTAGTGCCGTAACTGACACTCCCTTACAATGCAAGTAATGTGCCTCATTCAGGACCCCTCTAGCAACCACTCGTTGGGCACAAAGTCAAATCCCAAGGATTCTCTGAAGAGACACAGTACCGAAGGAGTCCAGTCGTCATCTCAGCTCAATGGATAGTGTCTATGTCTCACAGCCATACAGCAAGACAGGGAGCACCAGGACCCTAAAGACTTGGACCTTCATCCTCTCGCAAAGATATCGGGAGCACCACACACCTCTTTCCAGCGACCTTATGATCTCCCATGCTCTCCCAATCCGTCTACTGACTTCATAGGAAGAGTCACGAGAGACGTGAATGTTGCTGGCAAGGTGAGTGAATCTCTTGGGGAGGTCGACAATCTCCGCAGACAGACACACTACAGATGGCTGTGCCTAAGGCCTGGATCAGCAAGGAAAAATTCAGAGCAGGTCGCTGAGACAAAGATTAAACATTAAAGCATATAGCATGCACAAACAAATATCGGTTACTAATGTTTAAATATGATTTTATGTCATCTGAATCATTTTCAGTATTGTTTTTAGCAAATTTCTGTGATCTTTTGGCAAGCAAAATATTCCCCGTTAACTATACTGACGGATCAACTTGTTAATAACTAAAACCACAAATATAAAATGCATGAATGTGAAGGCGGTACTGTAATATTAAAACATTCACTAATGGTTCCCAGGTTAAAAATATCACAATTGCAATATTTATTTTGTTGAAGTGTGTTTGTTGAATTTAAAAGGATGGTGTTCCCAGTTAAGCACACTCTCAATGGTTGTCACACTCGTGTTTTAAACCCATTTGCCAGATACATTTTTAATTTTTATTTTTTGTTCATAAACATTCACCTTCTGTGTCAAAAACTGATAAAGAAATGCTGTTGGTAGACAGTGGAGTGAAAGGGTTTCATGTGAAAGCTGGTTTATTGGACATATGTAAAACAGAAAAAAATATTTTTGTCTTTATTTTGAGACTTCTGTTAGCAACAGTGAAAATGTATATTTGAATAAAGTGTATAAAGTGAATAGTTGTATATTTGCAAACAGAAGGAAGCCCTGTTTGCATTTCGTTTTGACCACACTGTGATCTTGACATCTTACATGTGGCTTTGACTTAAAATGAAACATTTATACCATTTCATAGAAAATACCAAGATATATATTCATCATGCATCGCTATTCAACCTAAAAACATCAAGATATGGTTTTTGGTGCATATTGCCCAGTCCAAGAAAATGGTGAGTAAAAACAGACAGCTGATCTTGAAAGAAAGAGGGCTATTGTGTTGATTCAGAAGTCTTCTGTTAATGGCGATTCCATTAATCATACATGCTTCTGTCATCACCACACAGTGATTAGCAATCTCTAGATGGGACCCCCACATGCAAACAGGCTACCATGAAAACCAGGGACCCAGGAGGACTGAGCAATCGCGCGAGCTGGGAGTGGCACGGGACAATGGCGGAAGTTGTTATGGAAAGTTTTCCGGCCAGATGCTGATCAGTGATGCAATTAATGCTGGAGCTTAAATATCCAGAGGAAAGTGAGAGCAGGTGTGAAGTTTGGGAAGAAGAGGATCTGGCTGTGATGTGTGTCTGGGGAAGGAGAGGGAGCATGCATAGCTGACGGACATGTCCTGTGTCATGAGCCTGCCTCTTCCTGTCTGGCCTGAGCTCCTACCTGCCCACGCCTTTGCCGTTACACTTGGTCGAGTGTTTGGCAAATGACCCAGAGCAAACATTCACTTGAAGCCAACAAACACAAAGACCTAAAATGACGCCACGAGTCCCACAGCTGGCAGCGAACAGTGAGTCCCGAAAGGGACCTTCCAACACTTGCTGTAGTCTCACAAGACCTTGCTGGAGTGTCACACGACCGTACCGTTGCTGTGCTGGGATTGCAGGCTTGAGTTCCCTTCCAAATGTGCCTCAAACTTATTTGGTGCCATAAGAGTCATTTGAAAGTAACGTCAGACACAATACATCCATGGAAAATGAAAGGCGAGATCCAGCGTGACCTTTCTGCTAATAAACAAAGAGCTGACCACACAGGGTTTGCACCCCCCCAGAGCTCTTCCACGGAACACCCCTGTTTACTCCGAGGCCCAGCAGTGTCACCATGACAAGATGGTGCTTGCGATTAAATCACAGGCCTGAAGCATTGGGTTGTAATTCTTGCCAGGCCTCGTATGCTCAGAGGGCGTTTGTATATCAACTATTGACAATCCTGAGATTTAGTTGCCAATAAACAGGAATAAAGCGCAGAAATCCAAGGCATTTCCAGCACCTGCCGTCCTCCCAAAATGCTGGGAGATCCTGAAAGAATTTTGATTAATATTCTGTCAAGAACCTGAGGGAGCCCTTATTTTTCTGTTGTGTATTTTTAAAGGAGTTGCTGTCTTTTTGTTGAAACTCTCCCAGTCACTGTCAGCCTTTCGGTCTAGCAAACACACACACGCCGTTCCTTTTTTCTTGCGCTGATCCTAACATCTGTATATTTTCAAAGTGCAGTTATCCGTGGGGCTGCACCTTCACTGCGCTTTGGTTTTGCACCACACCAATATTTAAATGTTTTCCTGGGGCGAACAGCAACAAAACTTCCGGCATGTGTCCAGCTCGGCTGATGTAAAGGCTTTAGAGAGGCTCACTTTCCATCCGTGTTGCTTGGGAATCCACGGGGATGGATTCAGAGCACGGGATCATGCGTTTCTGTTGTGTTCGGGGAGAAATCCCAGCTCCAGAGTGCGTTCTGGAATCCCGTCTCCCGTGGCGGGTGGAGCCTATCCACAGTGACTGGAAACACATTTTTGCCCCGCGAACCTTCTGCATGATCACATGCGCGTCTGATAAACACGTCAGGGTTTTTGCTCGTTAAATTAATGCATTCGGCCCCGTCTTTATTTCCTTCCCCGGTCCATTCTTTTTCTCCACCCTTCATCGCTCACTCTCTCTCCAAGTAACAGTGGTTTGACACAAACCAGTTGTAAAAGCTGGCATCTCTCACATTCCTTTGAACTCCTTTGTTGCACGGGGCGGGATTTCCACCCCAGCAGGTAACCTCACAACCAACCCTGTGCTAAAACCCAGCTTCTCCGGGGTCATCTAGCTCGTGCATGTGGCGCTTCCGTTTAAACGGCCACTCCGAAGACCAAACAAACACTACCCCTGGATATTAACCATGCGAGTGATAACAGCCCCAGCTGCTGGTAAAGCTCAGTTTACCTGCTGGCTTTGCTGGCAGAGGCTTCTCTGCCTTAGCGGGCGGATCAAAGTGTTTCACCTTCAGCAGAAGGAAACCGGGGTGTGAAAAGCCCACCACCTCCACCAGTCACGCCGCCATAATTACAGGCTCTGACAGGAAGTGCACGGGCGACCACGCCGCGCCCGTCCCCTGCCATAAATACTACTGCAGTGAAAGTCCTCGTGAAAGAGACCGATAGCGATTTGGAGTGTCAAATACGCGGGATAACATAAACCGCTGTCCCTGACTCCATCCCCCCCCCCCACCACACTACCCAGCCAGACAGGGAGGTGGTACGAGGGTTTGACACGCTTTCAGATGGAGGTGCGTGTCCAGTGGAGCTGCCATTCTCAGACACGTTTCATCCAGAGGGATGTGGACCAGAGTTTGCTTGACACACCGGAATGACCATCTAAACCATGGCAAGGTAATCTGATCCTCAAAGGGCCGGTGTGTGTGCAGGTTTTTAGGATAACCTGTACTGTAGGTCAGCTGTTCAAACCCAGGTGTGAAGACTCTGCAGACAATAAGTCCACTGATTAGTAATATAATTAGGGAGTTGCAGTGAAAACCTACACATACAAAGGCCTTTTCTGGATAAAACTGGCCACCCCTGAGCTAGACAGAACAGAGAATGCCGATACGGAGGAAGTGTAAACAGAGACCCATATACAAGGCCAACTGGTCCAGTCAACTTCCCGCAACTGGCAGGGATTAAACATAGACGGAGGTTGCTAGAGCCCAGCTTAAACTCCTATGTCGAAATCGCACTTTTCCCAGAGTGCAGCTCCGCCTCCACAACATTAATCTTTCTTTCATAATGTGCCAAAATATAGCAAAAGATTCACAGTGAATGATTTAATAAAAAGTCAGGTTTGTGCTACAAATCATTTTTTGTTCCATCAGCTTTAATATTAAATTTCTTTTGTAGCTCAGACTATTCATTTTGTTAGTGGATGAGATATTACTGCATGAAAGCTTGATTTCTTTGTTTTTGTATTTTGACTTGTTTTGGTTATCGTACTGCTGCCAAAACTGCACTTATTGGCTAGACTCTGTTAGAGGTCAGACACGTGTAAGAAGCAGTATGTGGACAACTTCATATTTCGGTGCAATTTCATGGGGACGTTACAAATGAATTAGCAAGAATATTACCGGTCGCGATAAGTCATTGTGATGCATAAGTTTTATTTACGTCATGTTTAAAACAATTCAAGTACTATTTAATCATACAATATGTACATTACCCATATCAAATAAAAATAAACTAAAAATGTGACCAAAAAGTTATTTTGTCTTGCTTTAAAGTGGAAACAACATGCCAACAAATGAACAAATAAATACATATGATAAAGAACAAAGTAATGTGCAGAGTGGCTCATTCAGGCTGCCCTCTCCCCGTGTACCAGACAGGACACCCCTTCCTCACTGATTCTGCCTTGACATTAAATCAAATACCAACCATATAAAGCATCTCCCAGGAGCACGATAGTGACTCAACTGAAAGGATTTTTAGAAATTTTCCAAAAGCTCATCCACAGCTTCCCAAATTTGTAATTATCAAGCCCACAGAGTGTTTCAGACTCTGACGTTTAAAGTTGAGGGGATAACATCAACACTGCAGTCTACATGTTTGCATCACACAACTAAAGAGGGTGAAGTACGATGTAAACACTTTGGTAGTTTATCTGACATTCTTGCAGAAAAGCGTCGACATCCTGGACTAACGTGGACACTGGGCAGCCGCAGGAATGTGGGGCGCCGCCCTTTCGGATCTCTGAGCGGGACTTTGGACTTGCTGCGGCCCACGGGTTTTGTGGTTAAAACAGGGTTCTGTCCAAGCCAGTGTGTGAAACCAGGCCCCCATCCAGGGCCCGGAGGGGGCCAAAGCCACACACTGTGCCATGAATACCTACTCCCCCCCCCCAGCTACCAAAAAGGAGGCCACCTGCTTTCATTTTGAGCACAGCGGAAGTTGGACTCACCCCCCCCCCCCCCCCCATCCTCTCTTAGAGGGTGCGGTCTGTGTGCATTAACAGCCCATTTGACAGATCCTCCCTTTGTCTCTTTGCCCCCGGCCCCCCAAAACCCCCACCCTCTCAACCCAGGCAGTGGAATGTAGCTCTAGTTGATCTCCTGAAGGGGGGGGGGCACATTCCAGCATCGCACACACCTGTGGGGCACCTGGGGTCAGTGGGCGGGGGTGGCCTGGACAGGCCAGAATCACCAGCCGGCAGTCACCTAACCCCCCCCCCCCAAAAATGGCATTCTCAGTTCCCTGGGCTGAGAACTCTCAAAGCAGCAATCTCTGCACAAGGAGGACAAATTGAGTAACGTGTGAGTAAAAAACATAAGGAGGAATTACAACCAGTGGGGGTGGGGGGATTTAACAGCAGGACACCACCCCCCACAATGGGTCATAGAGAAGCCATGATAGCAGAGGAGCTCTGAGCCTGGACGTGCTCGGCACTGGTGACAGGACACTCCATGGCAGTTCTGCGCCACCATCGGGTCAATAAAACTTCAGTGTTCAGTGATGACAGGGACACTCCCCCCCATGGCCACACCCCACCCGACGCTATAATAAGTGATGTCACAGACAGATGAGTGTGGCTAAATTACCGCACGGCCGCTGGAGATACCGTAAGGAGACGTTCAGGAGCATTAGAGGCTGCGAGAGAGGCCACAGCCACACAGACCCTGAAATTAATATACACAGGCGCACACTAACGACACGTACACCAGGGCTCTTAGATACAGATAAACAAATACACAAGTGCTCTCAGACACACGCTCTCTGACACGCACACAAACAAAACAGGAGCCAGCTCCTGTTCCTGGGTCCCGCGGCAGACAGATGGCCCTCGTGTTGAGTAAACACACAGGAGGAGCAGGACCCGCAGATGGAGCGTGGAGGCTGCGATGTCCCCCCGAATCTGCAGGTCCGCTCCAGCCCCAACCGCTGAGCTGTCATGGGGCAGGCGGCCGCGAGTGGGGGGGGATGGGGGGGATGGGGCGAGAGAGAAAGGCAGATTACGAGAGCAGCTCGGAGATATCCTGCAGACAAATATCCAGGCCTGGCGTGGAAAATCCAGGAAGCAGAAGCCAGAGCTACTTGTGTAAGAGGTCTAAACCCAAAAGGACGCCAGGGCCCCGGAGGTGTGTGGGTCGCGTGGTCCGTCAGGCCGCTCCGGTAGGTGCGCAGACATAAATAACTATGACTCAAACACCAACCGGTGTGGAACAGCGTCCAACACACCAGCTGCCTGAGAGGAAAATGCTGCGCTCTGTGCACTAGGGCAGCAAGGGTAACGTCGGATTAATTCGACCTGACAGTTTTATTCCAGGAGGAAACTGGTAAAGGCCACCGCCTTCGTCCCACTGAGCCAGATTCACGTGAACGACAGCAACTAACCCTTGCTTACGTCACCCTTGGTGGGGCATTAAAGAGAAGATGCTCGGGCGCGGCCAGGTGGTTTGGTCATTATGGAGTCTGTGGGAGATTCGTGCCAAAAGGGGAATCCTCCCAACATGCCACAGCGCCTCAGAGGGCGAGATGACCGGCACGTCGGCCTCGGCACCCCTACCTGTGCCACTGGAGCCTGAGAATGACTCTAACCCTAAACCTAACCTTAACCCAACATGTGACACAGCTAACCTAGACAAGGTTTTACCCTGTCAATGTGGCCTGCAAAAGGGGGTAAGTCAGAGTCCGTGTGTGTTACTCACAGTAGAAGATTACTCAATGGACTGAACCAGGATTGGTGGGAAGCGTGGAGGCCCGCTGGGTCAGACAGAGAATGAGGCAGCCAGACATGTATCAGGGTTAATGGTGTCATTTACAGAACTGGTGGAACGCATCTCTACAGCTTGGACTGGAAACAAACGTCAGCACGGATGGGTTTGGCTGGAGACAGGGGCCTGGCCAAAGGGAGGGAGAGAGAGAGTCAGTGAGGGAGAAAGGGAGTAGGGAAGACGGCTCCCAGGAGGCGGAGATCAAAACCCCGTAACTGGGTCAGTACCATTCAGAGCAAAGAACTGAAAAGCGCTCAGCAGTCACGGTCAGTGTGTCAGTCCCTCACAGAAGCAAGGTCAGTGTGTTAGTCCTTCACAGAGGAAGATGCGTCAGTCACTCACAGAGTCACAGTCACGCAGTCTCAGTCAGAGAATCAGTCACCTGGGACAGCTCATAGTGAATCTGCTTCAAGAAACGGGCACAGGGTCAGAGCACAGTAATCAGCACATTACTTAGCAGATGCCTTCATAAAGAAACATACCCATTCATAAAGCTGGATATATTTAATGGTGCAATTCAGGTCAAGAGGCTTATGTTACAACACTGCTAGAATTTTTACAGACAGTTTTCTGGTTACCAAGCTATGGTCCTTAGTTACCATACTGTGTATTACCCTGCTGGCACCGTGGTCCATCCCTCCTGTCAAAGACAGGAATGCATGGCTTTCGTAAGATCTCACAGCTTGCAGAGAGTGCCCCGAGTGTGCACGCGCACACACACACACACACACACACACACTGACCGCACACTAAGGGCTCCCAGATGGGTCTCTCTCACTGCCACAATAGACTGGGGGCTTCCCTAACCCACACTAAATAGCCCCATCCTCAGGCTTGACCCCTACAGCCTCCTCCGGGATTTTCCGTCTGGCAGCCCCCACCTCCTTCCCCCTGTCCCTGTCTGGGACGTCTTCATCAGACCTTCCCCTAATTCCTCATATTCCTGAAGCGCTGCTCCAGTCTTGCTGCTCCTCAGGCCCGGGACGCCTCCCGAGGCCATCGTCAGGCAGGATGGGGGTTGAGGCCCCGGGACGTTGCCATAGCTGAAACAATCCAGCCTCCGGTCAAGCCTGCTGAGCCTTCAAACCAACCACCCAGACGCTGCAACCTCCAAGAGGGAAAATGCCATCATGTAAAGGTAGCTAGGTCCTGCTAATCAATCAATTAGCAAATGATAAATGAGGGAAATCACTCCTCAAAAACCCTACAGCATCAGCACCAGACCCAAGTGAAAATCATCCGCCTCACCCACACTGTCCGTACCTCTGACTCCACGCAGCCATCAAGCAACTGCTTCACTATTCAATGTGCTTCAGTAAACTTCAATAATCTAGATGAGTAGAAAGTCCTTTTAAATATGCCAATGAATAGGCGTCGTTAAGAGGGGAAATCCCAGGCTTCCCATACTTTTTGGATTTGGATGTTTCTTTGATATCGACGCGTCGTGTATGAAAGGAAAAAAAAAAAATTAGACAGCATTTTTAGCTATAAAAGAAAACTGCCATTTAGAGACAGAGTAACTGTCAGTGAAGGAGCGGGAAAGCTGTGATTTGGATGATTAGGTTTAGAGGGTAATTACATGTCCAGACTGCGGAGTTTATTTATAACGACACGAAATGAGCGCCTTGCGCGTGTAACGCTGTACCCAGCACACATCTGCAGCGTGGCCTGCGTACTCCAGCCTGCGAGCTGTGGGGGTGTGACTCTGTGTGTTTTTATAGCACACTATTTATATGCAGAAATACAAGGCATAATCGCACAATTCTTGTTATTCTCTCAAAGCGCCCCACAGCACGTATCGGCATGTGTGCGTACATACGTGTTTATGTATGTACATGGTACGTGAAAAGGTCTGTACCTGTGTTTAGGTGTGTGTGATAATGCCCATGTGTGTGCTGGTGTGTGTCTGGAAGTATGGGCCTGTGTTTACGTGTGGTTTTTTACTTCACGGGCATGTGACTATATATGTCTGAGTGTGTTTTTGTATGTAACGTGGCTCTGTGTGAGAGCTTGTGTTTGTGTCCTCTTCGTGTGCGTCGCCGCCTTTTCCAAACTTTTCTAGAGAAAATGCCCCCATCCTGGGAATCAGCCCATCCAGAGCAATTCCTCATGAGGTGAATGACTGGCTTTAGAAAACACAGAGCACTGAAGTGTTTTGTTTGCTGTCAGATTTAAAGCTTTTCACTTCTCTCAGAGTGGATTTGACATTGATATTTGTATTAAATTTAGACTTTGTGGAAGAACACACCATGATGGCTAAATTGAAAGTCGGTATAACAGTGTGTGTACTTGTGCATGTGTGTGTGTGTAGATTACTGTGTGTTGTGGAGACCAAACGTTATTTTGACATTTTGGAGATCATTTTTCTGATCCCCAAAGGGGAAATTCAATTTTATAAAAATCTGTGACTGTAAAAATGGCAAAAATCTATTATGTTTGGTTACTTATAGGGGGTTATGGGGTTACAGTTGAGATTACGGTTTTTCCCATAGAAATTAATGTATAGTTCCCATAAAGACATGAATACAATCGTGTGTGTGTGAGCTCCAGGAGGCGCCATGTACCCAGGTGAGGGTCGAGCAAACCAGCCACTGAGGCTCCCAGCCAAACAGCCTTTCATCCTGCTGCTGAAAGGTCCTTCCGGGCTGAGTGGCCCGTTCACTGAGCTCCTCTGTCGGTTATTACTGAAACATTACTGAAAAGGGTATTTTTCTGGTGATTAATGTGAGTGCAAGCATGTGCGGCTTCACATGTGGCTGCGGGTGTGTGTGTGGGGGGGGGGGTTATGTATATATTACATTGTGGGGACTAAATATGCCCACAATGTGATAAAAACCTATTATGTTACTTTGATGTTGTGGGGACCATTTTTTCCTGTCCCCACAAGGGAAATTCAATTTTATAACTGCAATCAAAAAACTAAAAATAACCAAGATGTCCTCTCTGTATGTTATGCATCAAGCAAATGTATCGGTAATGGAGGAGTCTACATTTAGACAAAGTCACAAAGGGAGTCCTGACATTCCCTTTCCTCAGCATCTGTTCTTCACCAAGTATATACCCAGACCATTCCCCATATACCCAGACTAGATTTCTATTCCCTTATGAGGGATTGCAAATAAGAATGGATAGAAAAAAAGTGTGGCAACGGTAAAGCCAAACTGAATTCAGCAAGAGCAGGAATATTCAAACTGACTTGAGATACAGTGGTAAAATAAACAGACTTCAAGGTGATTTTCAGAGCTGTAAGGACTTCAGGAAAGATGCTGAGTGTCAAACAGACTCCAGGAGAGTAACACCTTACTGCAATGTGAGGTCATATATATATATATAAAGCTACTTCAACTACAGAAAGTTATGAAGGAAACAAAGTGCCTAGATGCAGAGTGATTGGCTCATCTCCCATGGAACCACTCAGCTCTCCAGGGTCACCCGCAGGAACCTTCCAAAGGTTCCTGCATTTAAAGACAAAGAGGGTCACCTCCCCAGGAGTCCCCGTCTTCAGAGTTGCCTCAGTTTCAGGTATTTAAAGTCAAACGCATCCTGAAAAACACACAATTCAGGAAACCGTTTGCAGAAGAATGTCCCTTTTGCCTACTTTCGATGTAAATAAAACAAACTATACAGCACTTCAGTCTCAAACTCTAGGCCTGTATGTTGATAAATTTAAACAACAAAGCTAGAAAAAAAGCATTTTTTACTTAAAAGGCAAAGACTCCCAGATACATGACTGAACACAGTGTGTCAGTGGTTTTATTTAGCTTGCTGCACTGGTAGAACTGAAGCCCTCTGAGGTTTTTGAAACATGACGTGACTCAGTAACCTTGAGAAAGTGAGGCATTCTGAGCCTGTTGGCTGCTCCAGCAGCAGAGGCGAGCCTGAGACCGCTCCCTCGGGGTCTTTCCCTGGCATCCTGTCAGCCTTCAGACCCCCGAGAGGGAGTCATCTTGGACCAGAACGTGTCTTCCTCCTATAACTCTGTCAGAATGCATCACGATGCATCTAAACACGAACTCCGGAGATTTCTGCAGGAAAAGTCGATGAGGTGAGGACGAGCCCATGCCCCAGCAGAGTCACAACATGGGACACATTCATTCCCTTAGCTGAAGACTCTGGCCTTTCGCTCGGTGAGCTAATCCCAGATCAGAGCAGGGCCAGACGCCTGACGTTATCGATATACGATCGTACCTTCGGCTCAGGGGTAGCCTGCGCTCCAGGTCCGCAGAGGCTCGGTACCGGGACACACGGGTCACTCCAAAGGCTGGAGCGAGTCGCTGTTCCAAGAATCGTAGTGTTAATGAGGGTCATAATTACAGACAGAAGAGCGTGTCACTCAGCTATGCAGGGAATCTGGGGCATTCCGCTCTGCGTTCGCAGTTGTTTATCCGCACAGCACTTGGCGCATCCCCTGTGTTTCTGTGAGCTGTTCCTTTGTGCTGGGCATCCGTTCGATGCCGTGAATGATGCCGTCAGTGAGTTACAAT
>JAABNX020000012.1:360726-371749 GCA_015163995.2 Mormyrus lacerda | reverse complement strand
TGTACACACGCACACACAGTGCCATTTCCCAACTTTAGTGTTTCAATTTTAAATTTCCAGACAGCTGTTCCGGGAAATGCATCTGATCAGCATCACGCCAGTAACATGGTAACATCGTAAAAGGCAATTTGTTGGATGACTGCACTTGCATAATGTTAATAATCATGTTATTATAGGGTTTTAGGCCCCGGTTGTAGCATATACATGAGTAAAATACAGCATTCTCAGTATAATAAGTTTCTGATAAAATCCCATTCTTCACCGTAAGATCTGCTGTTACTGTGCCATGGTCCGTCAAACGGAATTTACAAAATCAAATCTCTGATATTTTGGGCAAGTTTAGGATCTCATATGCACTTTGGGAGTAAGTGTGATAATTTATTGGTCGAGCCATTTCAGGCCAAATGCGCACGTGAAACAGTTATTCGTATTTTTCTTTATTTAAAAAAAGCCCTCAATCGATTAAAGAACGAGAAAACGCGCATTTTCCTTACCTTGAAAGCCACAGGCAGCGTTTTGTTACACCGCCAATGCGACGGCAGCACGGAGCAGAGAAAGTTCGGGCTGTCCGTGCGAACCAGCTCGCCTGCGTGGTCTGCCAGCACGTCCACCACAGTACGGGCTTCGTTACGAGCCCTCACCGGTCCCGGAGTGCCCATGGGCCCGGTGCCGTCTCCAATCTTGCTGCAGGGGAACGACGTCGAAGGCGGTGTGAACCGTCTGGTAGTTGTTGGGTCTACGGGAATATGCATCACAACAACTCGGTCAGTCCTTCTGAAACTGGCCTTTATATGTTGTCTTGTGCGCTTTCAAAGGCCGGTTCCTTGTCCCCGTACGGACTCTCTGATCCAATCTGGCGGTCCGCTTTTTTGGAAAGTTCCCGTGAAGTCCAGCTGGCTTGCAGCGTTGGAACTGAGATCGCAGTGCTGTTGACCGTGCTGTTGTACCTAGTGCTCAGCAGTGCGCCGAACTGTCTCTCGGCGCTTTCTGTGCGGATGTAGAGTTACTGAGACGCCAATAAAAGGGGGAAAAACGCTCGGTCTCCAGCGCTCCGCTTACAGCTTGGGGTGTTAAAGCGCGAGCAGCATCGCTCTGCCTTCTTGCTTTTCTCACAGTCTGCAGCGCAAGTAGAAAACCGCAACTCCGACCCCTTTTCCGCAGCGGTTTTTTAATCTTGTTGCCTATGCAAATCGTGCGCACTTTCTATTCTGCACCTGATGCTACTCTTTTACAAAGCATTATATTGCAAGTCAAATGTTTCTAGACTGATGCACATATAAGAGCAAAAGCTACAAAATACCACACTTTTAAAATAGTTGCTTTAAAACGAAAGCCCAGTTTTATGTCAGGTTCTGACGAGCAGCCACTATTGGTTTCTTTTTATTTAATTTCCATTAAAAACGCAAACTACGTGTAGTCCACCAGTCTTGCAACACATTTAGAAACAATTGTATCGGATGGCTGCCGGCGCGCCTTATCGCTCAGTTCACACCACCGCTTATCGCCCTGCGACGCGCTTCTGTCAGTCTTTCTACAAAACGCGGGGAGACGCTCTCTGCCTCCCGACGCTCTTCCCTGTGGAAATCCTCAAATTGCAGCCGTCCCGAGCGCTATTTCATTATTAATTTAAAACCACGATGCTTAGTAATACACGTATGTATTTGTTTAGTCGTCTTTTTGTCTTCTTCCGCGACGAATACAACTATCTTGACAGTCAGCGACGAGTTCCTTATCTGATTGCAAATTCAGACAAGGTCAAAAATGACTACAGGTCTAAATTCTTGCCCTCTTCCGTATCCAATAGAGCTCTTTGTTCTGCAATTTGCGAGAAGCGTAATTCCGTTCCGCAGCGTTTGCTGGGGAAGCCAACAAAGACGCGCTCTCTTTTTGCGCTTCGCTGTAAGGTGGTGCAAGAGGGAAAAGTGCCGTAATATTATTTACTCAAGTGAGCGGAGTTTGTGGCGGCCGCAGATTGGCGACGCCTTCCGCCAATGGGCCGCCTGGGCCGGGCTATCACAAGCCAATCATACGCTTTCAAATGCGAGCCCATTCAGTCGTGCGCTGATAACTCTTCGCTTATCACATTTATTTTAATTTATTCTTACCAACCGCTCTTCGCTTTGCTATTTGCGTAATATACAACTGTTTATTTGATTAAAAACACGCACTATCAGTCTTTTTAAATTAAATAGTGTATTAGGCGCATTTTTGAGGGAAATTCTATCTGACGTTTAATCTTTATCCTATGATTTAATTATGTCCTCTACTTGTATATCTTATATTATACAGTTCATTTAGGCTTTACTCTTAGCTAATTTAGGTGTAGTAAGCGTCGCAGTAAATGTCATATAAAGTTGTACCATGAATGACAGCAAACCTTACTTAAGGACGATGCTTCTCTCTTAAGTGTAGTTACCTGCTACTGAAATCTAGCTTTTTGAGTTTCGGCCGATGATTTATGTGTTACATCACGAAGCTTTGACACCTGCGATATTTAAGATCAAACGCATTAATTATCTGTGTAGATTTGTTTGTGTGTATTTCGTGACCAATGACATCTTGGTCAAGGAGTATCATTTACGGGTAGATTTATGGGGAGATCAGAAAAACGTGTTTGTAATCCTCATCAAAATTATTTAATAACACACACACACACGGAAGAATACATTTCATATTAATTATTAGGATTTCATACATTTTCGTGACGTTCAGGCTAAATTTGTAGATATTTTCGTTTAGCATCAATTTAAACCGAAGCGTTAAGATTCAAGCGAGCGCAACAACTACAGTGTATCTTCAGGGTTTTAAATTTTAAATACATCCACGGCAACAGTATTTCTGTACAGCTTCCACCAAGGTTCTCAAATATGTATTTACTATTTATTGTTTACTAGTTACTTTGTGTGCACAGATTAGAATGTAATTAAATTTCTGTGGCTCTGCGTGCGCTAATTCTTCATGTCCTCATAGAGCCGAGTTATTTACCAATTAAAAGTAATTATAGTAATGCGTAACGTCACACCAAATCCTCATAATTAAACAATCACATCCTTTAGTTTGATTTTCTTGTGTTTGGTATTATATTATTTATATAGAAAATAGTAATATTTAATTTTCAAAAGCCACTGTTTGTAATTTTGTATCGATACATCAAACATGATAACATGTAAAATAATTTTAAAATGCAAAGTTGAATAATTTCGTGGGGGTGTAATGTTAGCACATTTATTATTGGGAGTTTTGTGCCGAACAGGTTATTAAGACGGTATCCTGTGCCGAGCACCACGCCCTGGCGCGTGAAGGCGAACCGCGTGGCCATGCGGGGGGTTGGACGCTAGTTGGCGCGTTTGTCGTTTGAAAGAAGTCAGCAGTTTAAAGCGCGGATTCTCTCCGCACGTTCGCGCACTTCAGCGTCGGAAAGAATTTGAGACGAAATGTTTTTTAACAAAGAGCTAAATATACTTGTAAAAAAATTCGTTTGTAGTTTAAAGTAAATATAACCAGATGTTCAAGAAACACACGTAAATACAATATTTTTGATCATATACAAAAATAATGCGGAATATATGCCTATATTTTAAATTAATTCGATACAATAATTTATACATTAAATATATCGTTAATATTGCATAAATACATCTCGTAAAATGGATGGAAAATTTGACTAAGTATATATGGCGAATACTTTTTACTATTAATTCATATTCTGAATTTAAATTCATGAGGCTGCGACAAAAACGTCACCATCTGCTAATTAACAGACATAAAAATCAATCAAAAATACATTTATACAGTAAATTTCGTTCTCGGCTGCATGATAGAATCGTTTGTAGGTTTAGCTGTTAATCGAATATTTTAAATTAAGGTTACCCTCATTACAAATGTTCTATCCCTCAAAAAAAAACGCTTCGAAAACGCCACATAATCACAGACGAACATTTTCTTGCATACAGCTCAGTAAAACGTAAATCAGTAGTAGAAAATAAAACATTTCAAATGGCAGCGAAGACTGTGTTTGTGGCTTCAGCTTCGCGCGGTCAAATTCTCATTTTAAACCAATAATTAGCAATTCTTCAGGAGCTCCCCATAGTGTGAAATGAAAAATGACACACCCGAGTCGGTCTGGGATAAAACCAGGGAAATACAAGCGACGTGCTTCTCTTAAAGATCAAACAGGAGTTAAATGAGTCACCCGGGATAGCCGCTGTATACGGTCGCGAGATGAACCGTTTAGAATTTTAGATCATAGCAACAGACTGCATGTCTGACTCAGACAGATTTTCCACTTTCCTCTTCTTTATTTTGATTTTTTAATTCCCCTTGTTACTCATGGTATTATGGAGTTCATAAATATTTCAATTATATTTATATTTAAGTTACATTCCTGATATGCAAATATAAAAATACATAATAATTTAGCGTTAAATTCAGTGTTTTACTATACTGACATGTAACTCTTCCCTTTTCGTTTGTATAATAATTATATATTTCGTTTAAACATATCGAATATGATTTAATGAAAAGCACAGTTAGAGGTAAAAAAGTTAAAGTTAAAACGAATTCCTTTAAAGGTCGGAGATTAGCAAGATTTATTTGTTTTCTTTGTAAGTAAAATGCGCTTTATATCACGTGGGGTCATTGACTGAAAATAAAAGGAGCCCCGGGCCGGCTGCGCACACCGCACGAGCCAGGGGAAGCACGCCGTGCCAGGGGTGCCTGGCCTCGCGCTTGTCTGGATCCCCTGCGGGGATGGGTGCCGATCCAGCGCGTGCTGGAGCAGTGTAGATGTGTTCTGAGTTTTTTTATTGCCCTGTAGGGTAGGTAGACACTGCGGGTTTATTTTTGACCTACCGAGTCTGAGCGGTCTGTAGGTTTGTGGGATTGGCGGTGAATTGGGCAGATAACCCCTTTTCACGCGTGCCGAGGACTAGTCATAAATTAGTCATTTAAAACAAAGTAATATAACTGGTGACGTTTTCAAATATGTTTATTTATTATAAAAGGGATAAATAGTCCAGCGTAGTAGTAATAATAATTATAATCATTTTTGATTACCATCGTTCGTAAGTAGAATGATATATTACATTAAATTCTACAAAAAAAAAAAAACCCGTGCCGTTAGTTAGCCGATGCTCGCTCCATTTCCCTCAGATAACTGGGGGACGCCTACTAAATTCTGAATCACTCTTTTCGACATGATGACTCCCCAGAGCGGCCAAGCACGCCCCCTCCACCCCTCCAGATTTTATAAGGGAAACACCAACAAACATTTTCATCAGCAACTTCTTAGCTGGAAGGTATGTGTAGACACACAGATGACTAACGCAGAACTATTTAAAAGATGGCGATACTTCGTAAAGCAGAACCGTAGGCGAAAAAAAAATGGGCGTGATGAGAGACACTGCAATAATTAAGTAGGCCTGTAGTTATTTGTAAGCGCGCGGTCTGCCGCCAAAATAACATCAGCTAAGATTAGGAAAACCTTAATGCTGAAGGATGCGGAGCTTTTCATTGGGGTGCCCGGTGTTGGGGGAAAGCGGACAACGGGAGCGCTTTACGCTTTTACCCGTTATTTACTCTCCTATATAGGTTTATTATACAGTGTGTGTGTGTGTGTGTAGAGAGAGAGAGATGCGTTATTGTTTTCTGTAATATCAGCAGTCTAATTCCGATAATTTGCAAACAACTTGCGACATGACAGGCATACCCGTATAAACCTGGTTTAAAATTATTCTGCTGGAAAGTGATTTTTAAATAGACTATGTATATGATCATTAAAGATGCCTTGTCTTTCTGAAAGTTTATCTGCTTTATCCAACTGTTCGAGACCCTTGTGGCTCCTCTAGTAATATCAGCTATGAATTTGATCTATTTGTAGGCCCAGAAAAGGTCCGCCGTGGCCGCGACATCGCTGATATTTCAGCCCGTCATCCCGTCCTGCCTCCCTCCATTATTAATGTCAAACCGCAGGCGAAACGAAGCTGCACACTAGTCATATGAACCTGTCATACTTAGACTCCAGCATTTCAACAGCAGTTTATTCGGTTTCAGCCGCACGGATCCGTGTGCTGAACGATTTTTAATGATCCGCGCTGGGTTCCGATGAGATACCCCACTGATATTTAATACAGTATTTAGGCTATCGTGGACTTAAGCTACTATCCCTTTCTGTAAAATCCGATGAATAGAGCAGCGTGCGCCTTATTTGAACATAGTCAGCTCCTGCCCTTTCATTTGCTTTGATGTTTTACGGTCATTTACCCGGTGAATACAGTGGTCTCTATGCTATCTGGACTCTTCAGATGCCGTTATGTTTTCGGCTTTTAACTCTATTAGCAGTGTTGTGAATGTTATGTGGCTCTTAGATTGCGGTTATGCACGCTAACCATTTTCTGTCTCTAGAAAGTCCAAATATACAGCTTTTCCTCTGAGGCTTTGACGCCCACTAAATCATTAGAAGAAACTTCTTAAACACCCAGAGTTCGCTTATTTTGATAAGGTCACGGACTTCTCACATTTAGAAAATATTTTAAATAATTACATAATTTTACCCGCTCCGGTTAAAACCTGTGGAAGTCAATAATGCGTGAAGAAATAAGGATGCGGCCTGGGGGTCGTTGGGAAATAGGTAGGCGGCTTTCGTCTCATCTACTTACTATTTCTTCACCGCTTAAGTAAGTGAGAGTCCGGCAGTACACGTAACTCCGACTGGAGCTGAGCTGTTATCTTCGTCCTTCCGCCCGGCCTGGAGGACCTGAGCCGGGACCGGTGCCCGGCATTTTTTTTTATTAATGCTTTGCCGTCCTGAGTGACCGGTATTCACTTATGACGAGTGATTTCTTTCATTCGCTCCCGGTTGTTCACAATTTAACGTGTGCATCTTATTTTGTTATGATGGCTTTGTTAGAGAAACATAGGCCTACTCAATTTATGGAAATATGAATCAGATTGATCATATAGGTGTACACCAATGAGCCCTTTCTGGTTTGTACAAATAGCCCTATTCCAGTGACGTATTAATTTGAAACCGGTACAAGGGAAATTAGAAATAGTCTGAAGCTAACAGATGTCATAAAACGAAGATGCCTATTATTAGCGCTATGTCTGTGGTAAGCGGAGGGCCCGGAGCAGCTCGTTTCTTCCGAGGGCAGTTGGTATATTCCCAAATTAAGGTGCTCAGTAGTTTTTTAAAAAACAGAAATGTATTTATTTTTACTATTCTCACTTTTCAGAATAAGACGTGAAATAAGATATTTCTATAGGTGACCAAACAAGGAATACCTTTACCAATAAGGTAAACTTGGCGAAGATCAATATAGACTACAATGAACAGTTATTACAAATATGCCTCCATTTATACATTTAACCGAATTTAATGGCAGTAAAATTATATTACCGACTAAATAAATGCAGTGACATTTAAGAGTTAATTAAGAATTCAAGAATTAACGTGGCTTTCAGGGATGTTGCTTTTCGCGGTTCTGTCTAAAATGAGACGGCTAAAACTTTTAGTGCAAAAATGGCAATTTTACACAGGGCATATTTTCTTTGTGAAATTTCAAAGGCGCTTCCTCTGCTGTCATGTGGAGCAGTGTGACACTGTCACTGGCATGTCACCGCAGATGCGACGCTGGCGTGCGGCCGTGTCTGTAATTTCCTGCTTTTTAACGGACATGTCTAGTCTCAGAGGTGACTCAGTGAGGGTGTCTCTTATCTGCGAGATGCAGAATGGGCCTCTTTGTGCTCCTCTCCGTTTTTGTTTAGTGTTTAAATATCGTTATTTAGATTTTGTAATTTATGCATGCATATATATATATATTACATAAAATGATGAACGAGTCCTTGACATGCTCCAGACCAGAAACTAATTATCGTGTTAAAGACGTGACCGGCTAAAATACTGACGTGACTGTGAGCAGACCAGGAGCTTTCACGACATACTCCGTTTATGCGTTTACCTCCCCGACGTTTTAATGCCGTTGCATCGTAATGCACCGACGCGTGTGGGAATGGCTTTCCTGTCTGTGCGCCAAGTCGTTTCACGGATTAGATAATCTATTTATGATTGGGTAAAAGCGGGCTAGCCAGTCTAAACTGGAGCCTGCAGCAGGGACCTGCGCGCTGTCTCCAGACCTCCCCCTCCAGTGACTGCCACGCCGCCACCATAAGGCCATAAGAAATATTCTAGCTGTATGTGGGATGTTTTTTTTGTTCCTACTGAGTATGTCCGTTTGTCACACACTATGTACTCTTCATTATTTCCGTGCCATTCCCCGTCAACAGTCACGATTCTATTCAGGGTAAATTTCACATTTTTTTTTCACAGTCACTGATCCGAAGCCACAGTGCTTTGGACAAACGTGTCCTCACCTCAAATAAAAGGAAATGTGTGAATATGGTGCATCAGAGGCCAGAGCATGATGTAACCACACTTAAACTCTAGAGGGGGCTACTGAGTCTCTGCTGGCTGACTATGCTGCTGATGGCAACTGGAGCCGCACTGGCCTGTAAGGGGGGGTGCAGGTGCCGGCAGACAGAGACCCTTTGCGGGAGCCGAGGGAGGTGAACTCCCTGTGGGAATCTGACACTGAGCTTAGCCGAAAGCAGTGGCTTGACATCATTTGCGCAGTGGAGATGAAACAGGCATCCTGAGCAGGCCCATGTCCTCAGCAGGAACCCAGTAATGCGGAGCCCTAACCTTAAGGCACAGTGCCCCCTAGAGGAGGGACCCCCTTCACATCAAGCTGCTTCTCACTCTGCTCACGCTAAGAGTTGAGCTTTACTCAGGCATCCTGCTATTGGTACACGTGCATCCTAAACAGGAAGCAGGCAGAGGGCCGGAGAGACCCTTCATCACTCTGTCACCCGCATGGACGGATGGACGATGAGCAGCAGGCACGGCGCTGCCAGCTCACTAGGCACCATGTGAGCTGGAGGCGGCGCCGAGTCGCCCCGTGACCCCTGACCTTTGCCCGGCAGCAGGCTGGGCCGTTAGTGCGGCTGGCCAGTCAACACTGATGTGGTGCTGGCGAGCTGTTGGTGATTTGTCACCACAGGATTTGTGGCTCTGGATCCAATCAGGCGAGCCCAAGGAGGAGTCGCAGTTATCCTCTCCCCTGTCTGCATCTGACTGTCTCTGTCTGTCTCTGGTCATGGCTTCTGATGCCATGAACGCAATCTGTAATCTATAGTAATTGCATGTTGCAGAAAAACATTTTTCCGCTGCGATAATCGCTACAAGATGTTGCTCAGCGTTGCCAGTGACAGTTACCCCCTCCCACCCGGCCGGCCAAACGCATCGAATCATTCTGTTCATCGTGCCAGAGCCGTTTATTGCTGCCGGCTGATGGTGGCTTGATGGGTAGGCGGGGCTTCTTCCAGGGATGGACCGAGAGGGCTTGACCCACCGCCGCTGAAGTCAAAATGTCTGGTTTTTGGCCTGATGGAGCTGAGTGTGAGGAAAATGCCATGCTCAGTGTCTGGCGAGGCTTGTGTTTCACTCCTGGCTGTATCAGGAAAAAGATCCAGCTTCCAGAGCCCCTCAGCGGGACCGGGAGTGCCCCTTCCTCAAAAGCGGAGCCCATTCTGGGCTTCCCGGGAATCCTGTGTTTCCCGAGTCCTGCAGCAAACTTCTTTCAGATACTTTTGAAGTCATTTTCCAGCAGTAATACTTAAAAATGATTCATGAATACATATGAGTACCATCATTTATAAAACAGTGATATCCAGTCCTTGGCTGAAATGAATACTTTGTATCGTAAGACATGAAAGTAAATCCTAGACTGATCTCCTCTCCCTGAAACATCTTGCAGTGAATTTCTAAGCAGCGACCAACTACTGACCATACAGTCCATCGCTCAGGGTCACGTCAGAGGATCAACACGGATCTGGGGCCAAGGCGAATCGCCAGGCTGTGGGCTGACTGCGTCCGGGAATGTGGGAAACTTGCACCCACAGAAACACAGGCTGGTCATGGTGAAGCACCTCCACCTGAAAGCGTGGCTCAGTGACGATCAGGGAGGGGACCTCTGCTTCCTGGCTACATGTCAGCGGTAAGCCTAGGGACACGCCGGTGTCTGTGTGTATGCCTGCGTGCCTGGCACCTCGCTCACTGTTCCAGGGGAGATGGATCCTCAGCTGATTGGCTGTCAGAAGCTGCGAGTCACATGAAAGATCGCATGAATGCTCCTCCCCTCCGCAAATGCTCTGATCACCCAGAGAGACCCCCCCCGCCCCCCATTTTCTGAACCTTAACTTTTCAGAGATAATTTTACGCTTTAGCCGGGGCTCATCAATCTGCCCCCGTCAGTGCTAAGCGTGCACGGAGATGAAACACAGGCGCCTTTGAAGGAGGATATGGATTTCAGGCAGGAGCGGGAGGTGGGCAACCGCGCTGCTTCCGAAGAACGTGCCGGACTGCGAAAAGCTGAGCAAAGCCGAAGCTGCGCTGGCAGAGGGCAGCTAATAAAACCGATATAGAAACAGCATAAAAACAACCCAGAGGCGGAGGATGGGGGGGAGCAGCGGGGGGGTCGAGGGAGCAGTGGGCGGTGATGTAATTCTGTCTGCTCCCGAAACGGAATCGCACGTGAGCTGAGCGGGATGGAGCCCCGGGAAGAGCGAGGGGCCCCCATCAGCTTGAGAACATCACAACCCCCTTCGCCATGTCCTCAGGATGGCAGAGTCCCCAGAGGCGCCCTTCCAATGTTCTCTTGCTCTCCGTCTCTTCGCAGGAAACGGAGGCCGAAAGGTTGGAGGTTGAGGCTCAGAGGATGGGAGAATGTAAAGATGACAAACGAAGCAGCCGCCAGCGAGGCTGTCTGTGGCGGGCGGAGATTTGCATTGTGGGATGTTGCTGAGGCTAATGAATGAATGATCAGACGTGGTGCTGGGAACGATTACAGAAACCTCTGAGATTGTTTCAGTTCGAGGCCTGATTCACAACCATCGCACAGAGATGAGTTTCAGACCTTTGATGTGCCTGCTCTCCCAGGCCCACCCCCGCTTCCACCCCCCCCCCAAC
>JAABNX020000012.1:333405-345801 GCA_015163995.2 Mormyrus lacerda | reverse complement strand
GGCCCCACCTCACCACTTACAGGAGTTACAGGATCTTCTGCTAACCTCTTCCTGCCAGATACATTAACCTTCAGAGTTTTAGGTCTGGAGACCATGTCTGAGCTGTTTTGGCAGCAGGAGGGGGACCTACACAATATTAGGCGGGGGGTCTTAATGTTATGGCTGATCGGTGTCTATTGAGGTGTGAGAAGGATAGGGCTGGGGGTCAAAGGTCAGGAGGATGATTCCCCCCAGGTACCCTACAAAGGGAGGCTGCAAGATAGTTAATAGGTACAGCAGATGCAGACAGACCAGATCTGAGATCAGACAGGCTCTATTTGACCACAGTGACATACAGACGTGTAGTGTGATCTGAGATCAGGTGGTGTTTCTTCGCACTGTCTGCTCAAGCTACTGAGCCCCCGGGGCCCTACCTAGAGTCTATCATGAGTGTGATTCGCCCCCCTGGGGCCAGTAACAGCCTACGAGTTCTGCGGAAGAGCCAGACCAGGGCCGCACATCACTGCAGTGCTCACGCTCACAGGAGCCTGTTTCCACACACGTGCGCACGGCACCTACCCACGGTCACATGCACCCCGCAGACGATGCGGTGCTCAGAAACCGTGTACTGCTTCTTGTAAGAGTGAGTCAGAGGCCTCAGACAAGGAGAGTGTGAGTCAAAGCCCACAAACCCCTGGCATGGTCGATGCAGACACACACGGGACGTAGAGGGGAGCCGCGGGTATCGACAGGTATCGGCTAGCATGGCTAAAGCAGACCCACACGGGTGGGAGAGGGGAGTCGTGGGTACTGGTGGGTACCAGCTGGCATGGCCAATGCAGACCCACATGGTGGAGGAGAGGGGAGCCATGAGCATTGGCTGGCATGACCGACACAAACCCACACGAGAGAGAGAGGGGAGCCGCAGGCACCAGTTGGCGTAGCTGACGCTGATCCACACAGGAAGCAGAGGGGAGCCACGGGCACAGCCTATCATGGTCAACACAGACCCACATGGAAGGGAGAGGGCACCGCCTGGAAGGTGGCAGGCATGGGCATCTGCATGATTTCTCCTGGCTTCTTGTTGGCCTCTAGGGAACTCAGATTGTGAAAAGGAGGAAGCGAGTGTGTGAATTTCCAGCTGCTGATGTTGGTTTGATGTGAAGCGTCACGCAGCGGTGAGAGGGCCACTTTCACTTTTGGTACGTGGCGGCGGCTCATCCTCATGTGGGTTCTTCGACTGGTCATGTGACCCGGCAGACGTTGATCTAGTACAATCCAAGCGGGCTGTCCTGCCGGTTCTGTGACAAGCTCCTCTGGGCACCGCCCACTGTCTCCTTTAAAACCACGGAGTAAAGAAATCAGCAGTCAGGCCAGAGTTTTGCTGCTCACAGCAGTAAAATTGTCCCCAAGAAATTATCCCCAGATTTTTCTACACATGGATGAAATAAGCGCATGTAGGTACGTGGTGCGTGTCACATGCATGCTTCCGTGAGACGGACAACGAACCTGCGGAAGAGGCCACCAGTCGTCACGCTGAGCGGCTCATTCCTCCATTTGTGGTTGTTAATGAACATCACCCACAACGTGTGTTTCCACAAAAAGACAAAGTTGGATGCTCTGCATGGGAGTGGTCCATGTTACTGAACGATACAGGCAAGCCCAGCTAGCTCAGCCCATAAATATTTGGGGCTATTTTTGTGTGTAATAGGAACTTTATGAAATGTTTGTTCCCCCCCATTTTTACTGTGTAAGACGCACAATCAGAAATAAGACCGCATCCAGATAATGAAGGACAATAGTGAGATTTCTGTATTTGTTTTTTTATTACTCTTGTGCAATTAAAATCCCTGATCAGACCTGTGTTTCATAGATTTTGCTTGACCGGTCTCTCTCCCTCTCTCACTTCATCTCTACTCGTAATGTCTGCAGAGCAACAGGTGAACAGAGCCACTTTCTGTTACATGTATTTAGTATATGCTTTTATCCAAATTGACATACAGTTGAGGAGGCAGAGTCAGACAGTGCCTGGAGCAACTGGGGTTAAGGGCCTTGCTCAGGGATGCAATGGTGACATCACTGTGGGATTTGAACCCATGACTTTCCAGTTACAGGTACAGCATCCTAACCACCCCAATAAGCACAAGACACGTTTGTGCTATTTATCGCCAGGTAGCAGTCATCTGTCATTTTGTGTCTGGTACTCTGTGTCTGTGCTTTCAGGATCTGTTACTGTATTCTGCATTTGTTATTCTGCATCATTTTTGCATACTAGGCGTCTGTTACTCGTCATCTGTTACTCTACATTTGTTACTTTGCTTCACTTACTCTGTATCAGTTATTCTGGATGTTTTGCTCTGTGTCTGTAAATCTGTTTATTTTTCCAGTATATGTTATTCTGCAGTATGCATGTGTGAGTAAATGGTGTGTGAGTGTGCCCTGTGATGGGTTGGTGCCCTGTCCTGGGTTGTTCCCTGTCTTGCACCTGTAGCCTCCGGGATAGGCTCTGGAACCCTTGTTACTGCACCTGTTACTCTGTGTTTATTATTCTGCATCTGTTACTCTGGGTTTATTACTCTGTGTGTTACTTTGCGTCTATTATTCTGTATCTATTACTCTGTGTCTTTTACACTGTGTTTATTATTCTGCATGTTACTCTGTGTCTGTTACTCTGCACCTATTACTCTGCATGTGTTACTCTGTGTTAACTCGCTAAGACACTTTGATCGACTGTGGTTCTGAGGTGCTGAAATAACCGCCCTCTCTCCCTGGGTGTCCCTGTCTGACGCAGCACTATATCTGATCTCACACCACCGTGCAGCACCCTTCTTTCTTTCTGTCTCTCTATTCTATATCTCACTATTTCTGACTAGGTTTTAGGTAAATTTACTTATTTTTGTAGACCCCCCCCTACTCCAGCCTTCCTTGCTTTTGTGAAATGCCGACGTGCCCCACTATGAGCTTCCTGCGAGCCTGACGCTTCGTCTGATGAGCCTTGACCACAAACTGGTCATTTATGTAACAAAATAAACCTTGTGTTTATTTCAGTTTGTGGTCACAGTTATTCCGTGGGACACCAAAATGGAGACTTCTGACATTTAGTGAGGCAACGATGGCCGACCGCTTTCCCAGGCATGACGAGGCAAGACAAAGAATGAGGGGTGATGTGCGATGGGCGGCAATCCGCTGAGTCGAGCTGCAGGGAGCTCCGCATGTGCAAAGGCAGAAGTGAGAAATGGGCCGGAACGCAGCCGCCGCTTTCCGGCGTGTGAACAGCCCCCCGGCCCGGGCTCATTCGCACGCAAGGGCCGCTCCGGCTGCCATGGCGACCGTGGCCTGCAGCGGCAATGAAGCGGAAGTGAGCAGGCAGCTGAGGAAGTAACTGGTTTTTTGATGGCCATCGCTGTGGTTTCCCAGTCCCTCTTAGGTCCCTCCCTCCCCCTCCCAGAGTCCCAGCTCACTGGGGTGCCGTGGCTCGCTGTGGTGAGCATGGGCCACAGGCATCCCTACAGTGGGCATCTGAAATGGCTTGCAGATATTTGTTTGAGCCTATTACAGGCATCCAAGCCATGCAGGTACAGGTGTGCAGTCATGGGGAAGGATTGTTATATTACTTGGGTGCCAAACCACATTAAGCTTCGCCCTTTTATCCAGCTAACCTCCACCCAAGGATCAGCTGAACTGATTGAAGGATACACCAGCACAGTTCTGCTCCTTAACTGCTATGCCATCTGCTGGCTAATGCCATGCAAGACAAGGGGGATGTGTGCCAAAAAATGATTTGAGTTGCTGTCAGGAGAGAGTTCTTTTGCTGAGGTCATGGGAGAGACAGTGGCCAGACACGCCGTCTGACCACATGATCTGATGTGATTGTCTGTTGCCATGGAGATAACTGTGTCTGGTCTCATCTGCTGACGAGGGACCATAAACTTCCTTATTCTGTCTCATTTTTGTAGCAGTGTTAAGGTTTGGGTGCTTTACTGACTATTAAAGATTTTTTACAGCAGATTGTTAAGTGCAGTGTGGGTGTGGATAACTCCAGCTGATTGTTAAGAGCAGGGTGGGCATGGTTAACTCCATCTGAGTGTTAAAAGCAGGGTGTGTGTGGTTATCTTCAGGTGATGTTAAGTACAGGGTGGGCATGGTTAACTCCATCTGAGTGTTAAAAGCAGGGTGTGTGTGGTTATCTTCAGGTGATGATAAGTACAGGGTGGGCGTGGTTAACTCCATCTGAGTGTTAAAAGCAGGGTGGGCGTGGTTATCTTCAGGTATTGTTAAGTATAGGGTGGGTGTGGCTAACTGAGTGTTAAGAGCAGGGTGGGCGTGGTTAGCCTCAGGTATGTTAAGTATTGGGTGGGCATGGTTAACTGAGTGTTAAGAGCAGGGTGGGCGTGATTAGCCTCAGGTATGTTAAGTATTGGGTGGGCGCGGTTAACTGAGTGTTAAGAGCAGGGTGGGCGTGGTTAGCCTCAGGTATGTTAAGTATTGGGTGGGCGTGGTTAACTGAGTGTTAAGAGCAGGGTGGGCGTGGTTAGCCTCAGGTAATGTTAAGTATTGGTTGGGTGTGGTTAGTTCCCGGCCCCAGGAGACTGACTGCCCCACAGTAAATACCCCAAACCCAGAGGAACAGGGCCAGGTTTCAGGAGTCAGAACCGGCATGCAGGCCTGCGGTGGGCAAGGACTGTAAACACAGTATCTGAGTGGCTGCCAGCCCAGCTCAGGGGTGGCTGGGGCTCAGGGGTGGTTGGGGGGAGGGAAAGAGAGAAGATAAAGGGTTTATAAAGTCAGCTTTCTGGGTTTGTGTTCTAGGAGAACAAAACCCAAAGCTGACCACAGCTGTGGGCCTCATAGTCGGCCTAGACACACCCCAGAGAGCACAAGCCTTGGGGAACTGTGCTCTGTGAACCTCCTGCATCTGCCCTGCCTTGGCCTCTTTCTTTGTGAGGAACCCCGCTTTGTGAACCTCCTGCATCTGCCCTGCCTTGGCCTCTTTCTCTGTGGGGAACCCCGCTTTGTGAACCTCCTGCATCTGCCCTGCCTTGGCCTCTTTCTCTGTGGGGAACCCCGCTTTTTGAACCTCCTGCATCTGCCCTGCCGTGGCCTCTTTCTCTGTGGGGAACCTCGCTTTGTGAGCCTCCTCTGTCTGCCTCCTCTGGAGCGAAGTGAGAATGGTGGTGGTTTCGGCACACTAAACAGCAGTTAAACGGCACCAACACCAAGATGAGAATGACTCATCGCTTTTGTGGTGGGTCAGGTGACTTATGCTGAGGCGACCTGGACTTTTTCAGGTTTTCCCAGTCATATAGACAAAGAAAATGGGCCCTCACTGGCCTTTCTTCTGAAATCTGCATTCAGTTTTTTCAAATGAAATTTACAATGTAAAATAGCTTTACTGATTATGAGTAAAGTGCAGAGGAAATACGGATAGCTTCTGTCCCGGTGAGAGCGAGTGAAGGTCAGCGAGCCCTGGTCCTGCACATCTCAAGGCCCTGAAGCAGCTGTGGGTTTGGTTAAGACACAAACAGGATGGGCTTTTAGGGTTTCTGAGGAGGAAAACCACAACTCCTCACCGATGAATATTTTACGTTCCTCCAACATTACGGTTGTGTTTGCTGACCACAGTGCCGTGTTAAGTGTTCCTGACCGAGGACAAGGGGGGCACTTAACAAACGGTAATGCCTGTCATCGATCAGGGTGTGGCTTAACCAGACATGGGACCACTGCACCCCCCACCCAATACCGGCTCCTGACCCAATCAAAAACCACGGACTGCAATACTGGCCACTGGCTCTGAATTAGTGCCCCCTCTGACCGCGCTTCCTGTCAGAAAGGGCGGAGGTGTGTGTGTAGGGGTGGGCAGGGGATGTTATGACAGCATCACGCCAGAGGGAGGCAGCGTTCTCACAGCACCAGATCAGGGCCAACTCTCTCACAGTCTGGCTACAGATCAGGCTGTCTGTATTTTGCCGTTAGCATTGGCCCCTACCGCAGGCCTGCCTGCGACGACCAGCAGTATCATGGCAGTAACATGACTGTTCCCATTGCCCAGGCAGACATCACCCATGCGAGGCACCATGACACCCTGCCAGGCCTCTGCACACGAGGTGTCCAGGGTCCACGCTCATGCCCACGGGCAAGCCGACACGCACGGGAAGCCCCCCGGTGAATCCTTCATGGGACGACAGCCTTTGCTGTGAGCTCCCAAATCCCACTCTGATTGGATTAAGTGCTGGGGGGGGGGGGGTGCTGAGCTAAGCTAATCGCTCGGAGGCATGTTCAGCAGAGGCGCGTTGGGATGGCGCTAGGTGACATCACAGTGGTACAGTGTTCAGGCAGGAAGGAGGCTTATTTCAAGAACAAGCTCAAGTACTTTAAATAGCTTTTTTAAAATTTGAACTAACAAACTGAGAAAGACAGGGAAACAGTAAACATGTCTGTCGGTGAAGTAAAGCAAATGGGTCAGGAAGCAGGGAGAGGAAGGAGATCCAAAGGAAGACAGCACCTCAGAGAGGTCCTGGAAACGTGCGCTGTGTGCACGCGCGTGTGCGCGTGTGCGTGTGCGTGTGCGTGTGCAGAGTCCGGGTGGCTCTCCTGTGTGGTCCACAAGCTCTTTCTGTTTAACTTGCATTAAAGTGTTACAAGTGCATTAGTGATCTGGGTCACATTCTGCTTGGCTAACCCCTGACCCCCCCCAATCAATCAGGCTGCCACCCGCCGGGGTGAGCTCATGGTGTGCCTTTTTACTGCAGGCGGGGGGGCAGGCCTGGGGGCTAATGATCCCCTCATTGATCTTTAATGATTTCCTCCTCCTGCATGAGCCATAGCAACAGCATTAGCGTAGTGTATGTGTTTGGGGGGGGGGGGCCTGGGGGGTGGATCTTGTTGTTGAATTATTCACCATTTTAAATCTGTGATCACACAGTGCCCCCCCCTTCCTCACCTTCCTGCTCTGTGAGTTTTCAGTTGGGGTTTCTCTACACTCCTCAGGTGACCAGGAACTGCTCCTCCTATGTTGAGGCCTCGTGGTCAGGGTGAAAGGTCACGGGTCACACATGGTCACAGCAGTGCACTGTACTTGCACTTTGTTGGGCTGCTTTTACATATATCATTAACCTTTTGGAGCACTTGTATGTTTAGCCAGTTTCGGTGATTTGGTGACCACGTGGTGGAGACCGCCGTCTGACTGGAAATCAAGTGGAGTTTGCCTGTTCTCCGTGGCCTTTGGGGAGTTTGTGTGTTCCCTGTGATGGTCAGCTGTTGCAGAGCCTCAGGCTGTCTGGAACTCTCCGGAACATTCTCCAGATCGCTGTGGTCCTCTTTGGATAAGCAGTTATTGAAAGTGGATAGAGATAAACGACCAATGGCAGTCCTCCATCCACTGCTTCACCCAGGAAGGGGCTGCTGACACCCTGCAGAGGACCACATGGATGGAACCCTCCTGGTTATGACAAAACTGGAGGTCCCAGCTCTTCCCTGGTCTTCTTGAGGCCTCTGGGTCTACTGCACAAAGCTAGGTGATGTGAGTTTGATTTCAAACAGGCATGTCACGGTGGAGCCGAGTCTCTGGTACCGATCCAGCAGAACCCACACAGGAGGCAGCTGCTCCTGTTACAGCAGACTGCGGGTTCTGGCCCACTGGTGCCACCAGTGCCTCCAGTGCCTTTGCTAGGGGAGACAGGGACAGAAGTGGGGAAACCTGAGGCTTTTAATGATGCCCTTGTGTTTATAGGGTGGCCGAGCCGCTTTGTGGGGTCAGAGTTGGGATCTCTGTTGCAAAACCAGCATCCCAAGATGGTGGAACCCATTGGGCTGCTGCCTGCCATTAGCCATGTCTCACACCTCCACATACTCTCACTTCCAGACCGAAGAACCTCCACCTACTCTCACTTTCTGATTGAAAAACCTCCACCTACTGTCACTTCCAGACTGAAGCACCTCTACTTGCTCTAACCTCTAGACTGAATAACCCCTACCTATCCTAGCTGCCAGAACTTTCACCTACTCTAACTGCCAAAAGAACCTCCACCTACTGTCACTTCCAGACTGAAGAAACTAACCCTTATCACAATTTTAGACAGAAAAACTCCCACCCACCCTTACTTCCACTGAAGAACCTGTAACTTCTAAAATAAAGAACCTGTTTAAATCTTCTAAAGACAGGTAAGGCCCAAAGTAAGGCCTTAATCCTGCACAGACGAGATGAGCGACCTGCAGGAGAGTATGACTGAGTCCTACTCACTGATTGGACATTGGTCAGTGATCACTGACAAGAGGGTCCCTGAACAGTGATGGTCCATCGCATCACAGAGCAGACGCCATCCATCACCCCCATGGCAGACAGCTGCAGTTTCCACAGTAAACCCAGGGGTCAAATAGGAAAACTACACTGATAAACACTATTTATTATTTATGGAGATCACAGTACAGGCTCTGTCCTGTGCGCGGCCCTCCCCTTGGCCCACCTGGGCCCCCGTGGGGGGCCACACACTGCTCAGGATGAAAAGATGACAAAATCAATTCTTCCATAATGAAGGCCTCTGCGTCCCCGTCAAGGCACCCAGGCTGTCTTAAGTAACTGCCCCGTCAGATGCAGGAGGGCCACGGGCCTGCTGCTGCTGCTGCTGCTTCGGCGTGCCTCGGCGGGCGTCGCAGGACATGCATTATTCATGGGGCTTGCATTACTCATCCCCCGCAGCCGGAGGATCGGCGCGGCGCAGCTCGGCGGCCTCTGGCCCCGGCCATTAAGCGGCCCGCGGGCCCACGCACACCCGTCTGTGCTCGTACATTAACACGGCCATTACAGAGCCCGGGTCAGGCGGTCACATGTGCCAGAGCACACACTGTACGAACAGCTGGGGACGCCCTGGGGATTCCCCGCGCTGCTCCTAACAAACGGCTGCTTTTAATGCTCTCATTTAAGCAGCGGGGGATGATAGACAGCCCCCCCGACATCCTCGTCAGTAAGTGGCTCTAATAATATTAATCACGTCCAATCAGACGGCAAGGCGAGTGGGGGGGGGGTGGTTATGAGGTACAGCCAGGGACGTTCCAGCAAATAGTACCCAAATCTGGGGAGAAGGAATTCTGCAATTTGATTGGTCACCTGCTGTCAGGTGACACACACCAGGCACACACACATTTGTTTACTTTTAGCCACTTCTCCTGGATTCGAGGCTCAAGGCAGAACATTGAAGGCACTGGGTCTGTTCCAATCTGTTCCAGAAGCAGGAAAGCTGCTCCCCCCCCCCCAGAAGACAGAGATATCTTAGTTAGGTTTGATCTTACATGGTGGGGGGGGGGGTGCATGTCCCTGCCCCCACATTCCCTGACTCTCCTTCAGAAGACCACAACTCGAAACCCAGCCCCCCCCCCCATCCTTCAGTTTCTGCCAAGGCAGTAAGACGTTCCTCTGTTTCCCTTCTGGTTTTTCCTGGATCTGACTGCCGAGATTCCACAGATCTTCCCACTTCCGGGTTGGTCCATTGAGCAGGAGCCCTCACGGCAGTGGCTGTGGGGGGGCGGGGGTGCCGGCCGCTGTGTTGGCTGGGCTACCTAAAGCAGGGCCACCCAGGGAGGTAGTGGAAAGCACCCCCCCCCCCGCCACCGCCAGCTGTGCCCAAACCCGTCCCGCCAACCAGTGCAGCCTCAGCTGACCTGCGGAGTGTTTTGCTGGTGGCTGGGGTTATGGCTCGGGGGGGTTATGGCTCGGGGATGGGGGGGCAGAGGGTGCCGCAAGCCTGCAGGAATGAGCAGTTTTTAGGACGTCCTCCCCCCCCACCCCCCGGCCTGTTGTGCCACCTCCTTCCCCAGCGATCGACAGTTTAAACAGCTTAACAGGAGTAACTCTCTGTTTATCTGCTCGCTGGCCGGCTCACTTCATCTCCAGCACTTACAGCTTATAAAGGCGCTCGGAAATCGCATTAAGAGCCGCTTCCCTTAGCAGCTCAGCCATTTTCAGGGGCAGATCGTCTGATGGGGGGAGGGCGGGGGAGAGCGGGGTGCTCCCTGCGGCCTGCCACACTGTCGCTGCGGAGAGCTGGAGGGCATCGTGGGATGCCTCTGTGTCTGCCGCTTCCCGCCCTGTGCCTGCCACAGTCCCACCCAACCCTCCGAGGGTATAGGCTGGGCCTCCGGGCCCTCTGCCCGCAGCCCTTCATCTGCTTGACCCCACACCTCCCTCCTCACCTCCCTCCTCACCTCTCTGCCCTCCGTCCCGGGGTATAATCCAGTTGCCCCCCTGTCACAGAGAGCCCGTTTTCTGTCGTGGCCAATCGAAGCAGCTCGAGGTGCTGGGGGGGGGACTGCTGCCTCTGGGCTCATTCATTCATTCTGGAAAAACAGCTGGAGCAAAACAACTTTGAAAGTGTACTGCCTCAGTCTTTGTCCAGGTGGGGGCGTTGTGGCTGGGGGCAGCATGAGCAGGGTCCCTGTCAGTCTCCCCTGCACCCGTGCAGCCTTGGCTCCGGCTCCGGCTCTGGATCCCATTTGCATGTGTGACCGGTTGTGTGCTGCTGGTGGGTGGGACCCCGCAGACCCCTTTCATTAGCAGCGAGGGCAGCCTTGGCGAACAGAAACAGCACTTAATGAACGAGTGCAAAAGGATGTTTGCTAAATAACGAAGCTTTTAACTTCTGCGAATGTAAACACTGCAGCGGCGTCCCAAACAGGAAGCATTAATTACTCTGTTTTTCCACATTAATGATTGACTGATTGTTTTTAATGAGTGTGCTGATTCTGAAAATACTGCCTGCATGCAGAGAACACGTCAGCACGGCCTGCAGCTCCCCGCTCGAAGGCTGAGTTCTGCCAGCCTGTCCGCCGCCCCGCCGGAGCCGCTGCTGTGACACCAACCTCCCACCCCCTGCCTCCTCCCTGCTAGTATTTCTTTTGAATCCAGTTCATTGTTTCTGGCCAGAATCACACACTTGGTGTGTTGAATGTGAAGTTGGAGCCCTTCTGTGGCCCAGGGTGATCGATCTAACAGCCAGAACAGCGTGACTAACCTGTCACTGCCAGCGAAGCTTCCGGACCCTTCCGCCCTCTTTAGCATTCACACGCTCCCTGAGTTTCTGTTGTTATTGGCCCCTCATCTGAATCTATAATTGATATTCTTAGAAAATGACGAAGAACAAAGAGCGACCGGCATTTCTGTAGCAGTGTGTGTCCCACCCCCCACCCTCCCCCCTGGAACATCAGAGGGATGTTCATCATCTGCTGGGCCGTTCCCCAATCGCTCTGTGGCCCCAGTGTGGCCACTCTGCAGTCACATGGTCCATCCGCTAACCTCACATCTGATCACTCTGGCCGGCACGCCCCCGCCCTGCCCCGCCCTGGCCCTGCCCCCACACCAACAGTGCATGCCTGCTCTAATCGAGGTGTGGCGCCCAGTCGATGTGCACGCCGAAGAGGCAGCATTAGCCACACGGATTAGCGGTTCGTCCTGGCCTGTCCCAGGGGATGTGCTGAGGTAATGCTCCATGCCCCGTCTGCCTCAGGCTTCCGCCTCACCCGCAGGCAGGACCGGCGCCGGGGCAGTGGCCAGGTTAAACACAGGCTTGCACCCCAAACAGGAGAGCGCCCTCCGCAGGGCGGGGCTGTTTATGTGCTGCGACTGTGTTAGTGTCTTATGCAGTTGGAGCAGAAATCCTGTGTTCTGCCACTCCTGATTTATTTTCACGCCCCTGAACGTACTGACTGCTTGCCGCAGGCCCTGCACCCATGCAGCTATCTTGTGCAGACTCATGTGATCAGGCGGGTGGTGTGCAAGGAGGCAGAGCAGGCATTTCTGCACCGTCAGGTTCCTGCACCATTAAGGCAGGTCCGAGTAAAAAGCCACAATGCTCCCTGCTCACTGTAACAGCATCATGTCAAACAGCAATTAATATCATAATACCTCCAAGAGAGCCTCTACGTTGGCGGGGCCCGATGGGGCCCAATTGGGCCGCGGTCCGCCAGAGCCCGGCCGCGGTTTCCCTCCTTTGATTTTCTAGTGCCCTGGCGGTCAGCTGTGGTTTGGGGGCTGAAGGGGCAGCTGTGTGGGCTGGTGGAGATCAGGGTGGCTGCATTAGAGAGAGGAAAGCCAGAGAGAAAGAGGGAAGGGAGAGAGAGGGGGAGAGAGATGGAAAGAGAGAGAGACAGGGAGAAGAGAGAAAAAGAGAGGGAAGGGAGAGAAACAGAGAGAGAAGAGAGAAACATGAGTGTCTCGCAGGCTCTTTGAAAGCTCCCTGAGGACATTGTGTATCTGTCTGCACTGCAGTGGACAGCGTGTCCCCATCTGAGCGCCGGTGAATAGCGCGCTCTGCGTATACCCGCCTGCGCTCTGACGGACAGGGCTCCCTGTGGACAGCGTGTCCCCATCTGAGCGCCGGTGAATAGCGCGCTCTGCGTATACCCGCCTGCGCTCTGACGGACAGGGCT
>JAABNX020000012.1:280358-299447 GCA_015163995.2 Mormyrus lacerda | reverse complement strand
GGGGGGATGGGCTGTCCCTGTGCCAGTGAGGGCTTTAGCTTGGGTACCCATACCCTATACAGAGCTCTGCCACATCTGCCAGCTGGGTAGGGGCTTTGTCATGTGGCTATGCTGTCCAAGAGAGTGTGTGTGTGTGTGTGAACGTCCCATTGGTTGGCAGGGGCTTGCCCTTTTGGGATGGGGGGGGGGCCTCTGGCAAAACCGTCTTTGAACAAAAATACGCGTCATGTGACAGCGACACAGCCATCGGAATATTCGTGGCATCTGGATGCAGAGTCCACCATGTGAAGCTTGTCTGAGAGGACAACTGGCACTTTTCCCCCAAGGAGAACTGAAGGCGTTCTGTGTGGCAGCCGCACAATGCGCTCCTTTGTGTAAGCCTGTAAACAAGAGGCTCTCTCTTTCTTTTTAAAGATGTGTTAAGATGCGTTAGTGGCTTTGCAGGAATGTTCCGAATTTCAGGGTAGAGTTCGCCTCCGGCAAACGACAAAGATGATTATCTCACATGCCACGGAAACAAACAGGGGCGGGGGTGCGTGTGAGTGCGTGGCCCTCCCAGGACTAGCTGGGTGCCGGAGAGCTGTTACTGCTGGCAACTGGGACGGTGGTCTAGTGCCCGCTCTCAGGCTTAGGCAGGGCTATGTGGGTGTGGACACCACCTGCATGCGAGAGTACAGTGATTCCCCCCCCCCATCTGTGGTTAGTTCACATGGCCAAACAAGCAGGGAAAATGATCTTGCTAGTCAATGTGAGCTCCCAAGTCTCTCACTGCTGCATGAGTTTTCAGCTGTAGCTCTTTTTTTAATATGATGGTGACTGTGCGCCCCCAGCTGGTTGCTTATTTTATTACATCTTTCATTATCCTTTTTTTTTTTCCCACGAAAGATGTTCTGATCTGTGTATCCTCGGCGTGTATGGACGGCGCACTGTGTCATTCTTCAGCTGTATGTGTGTGTTTGAAGCCTTCAGCAGGACGCTCTTGAAAAGGTCATGCCTGAGGTCAGGTCATGCCAGTTACAAGCCTGGCCAAGCTCACTGCAGCACTTCAGAGCCGAGGCTGTGTGTGTGAGATGGCAGTAAGCTGCATGCACAAGCTGCGCACACACACTCCTACTCCCCTGTGGGGGGGGGGGGCTGTCCCAGTGTGCTGGCCTGTAAACCACATGAATGTGCGTAAGTGGGATTTTTCCAGTGGTTTGAGTGCTGACGTGACATCAGGCATTTGGTGAGGGAAGCCAGCGGCTGGAGTGGACCGTGGTGTCGCCACCATCAGGTAACCCGGGTAACACGTCCACTCAGATCAGCTGCCGTGAGGCATTGGGCTCTGCTCGTGTGGGGTGTACATTGCTAACTGTGTACATGGGAGTGAGATGCCAGGTCTGTTTAAACTTTGATGCAGAGTATTGGATGAATCTCTTTATTTAAACTGCAAAAACCAAATATATGCACAGCAGAAGAACAGCAATGATGAGCCTACAAAAAAAGATCCCACCTGCACAAACTCATCTTCCTCCAACTATTTGACTTTGATATAAAAGAAAACATCTAACATGTCCAAGACATCACAATGTCACTGCATTCACAGGGGCCCATCTGGCCGCAGCGCTACCGTGATTTTGAAGGTGAGATTTTGTCGCCGAGGATACAGAACGACCGCTCTTTCATGGGCACCCACTGGCTGTAAGGGCTGTGGCCAGCTGCCAGCTCTGCCCTTCTGGCCATGCTCTCTGGACCAGACAGGTGTGTCAATGCTCAGGGGCTCTGGCTTCAGGTATAGACACACCTCACTGGGGCTCCCTGGGGCCTCTGGTCTCAGGCGCTCCTCCCCCAGCACGGGCTGCATTCTGGCAGGCGGCT
The DNA here is from genome assembly GCA_015163995.2 of Mormyrus lacerda. Lineage (NCBI taxonomy): Eukaryota > Metazoa > Chordata > Actinopteri > Osteoglossiformes > Mormyridae > Mormyrus > Mormyrus lacerda. The sequence goes on along the minus strand of JAABNX020000012.1, from coordinate 297,590 downwards.
GCAGGGTCGACACCTCCAGGGCCTTGGTGGCAACGGCCTGGGCGATATGCAGCTGCTCCCGCTTCTCTGCAGGGAGACGGATGTTGAAGCAGGCGGCAGAATCACTGGAAGCCTGTAGGCCTCACTTTCTAGGCTCAGGCAGAGGTTGACGCCAATGGGCGACCTGGACCAGCTTCTCCTGTTACGGGAGTTGATGAACCTGCTGGTACTGCCAAATAATCCAATGAACCTTTGGCCATGGGACCTGGACCAGCGACGCCGCCGGTGATGTGGCGAGCTGCGAGCAGAACCTCCTGTGGTGGTAGCATGAGATGGACCGACAGCAGCGGGGCCTGGACCATGACCCACTGCAGTAACTGGACAAGCCCCACTGGGATCAAATGCGGTCACCGGACGAGCTTGATAGGGATCTGTGCCTGATGCTGAATTGGGAGAGGCCACAAGAGCAGGAGCTGCCAGAAAGCAGTGCTCCTGGACACAGAGCTGGACAGGGACCTGAAGTTTTTCTGGGGGGCTAAACTGTGACTGGTGGCTTCTTCAGCGCCACCTTGAGGCAGACATTGAGCATGGCAGGAGCTGCCACCTCACATTTTCACCTGCAGAATCCAGTATTGAAATATATTGTGTGGGAAACTGACAGCTGCTTGTTAAATATATGCCACTGCTGTGGAATATTTCCTAGGAGATTACTGACCACCACCGTCTGTGTGAACCTTGTTCAGCCGGCGAAGTCAGTATGTCGAAAAGCTATTTAGCTGTCTATTCGGATGGTTTCACGGGAATGGTTTACGCAAATGTTTACACGACTGCCTACCTTACACTTCGTTTACAAAACTGTCAAAGTTACACGTTCGGAAATGCAAATTCGGATGTATATGGATCATTAACATAAAAACACGGTCACATACGACACTACAACTTACGCTTGCAAGCAGATCTCCTCGGTCTTCATAATCATCTCTGAGGAATTCGCAAGGGGCCAGTAAAACCAGTAATACTAGCCAAGGGAACAAACCCAGATATGGACTGCAGCGCTCCCTCAGTCAGACAGGCTTCACAACGCGCACAAGCCCGGAGGCCAAAATAAAGCATTGGGTTGAGCGCGGCCTATCTGCCCGGCTCGTTCTCTGCCTGGTGCTCTGATTGGCTGTCCGGCTCGTTCTCTGCCTGGTGCTCTGATTGGCTGTCTAGCATGCGAATGAAGTACTGCAACGTTCCTAAGCTTTGTGACTACTGCTCCTGTCTGAATTCACCGTTTTGTTAAAGTAATAAACATCAAACAAACATGTGCCAAGAATGAACGATGAACTCTCTTATCTTAGGAAAAAAACGTTGCGTGCACTTTTTTGCAGCGTTTTACCACGAATCGGTCTAGTTGGAGGAGGGGGCGGGCGGATTTTGACCTTATTGCACGTCCCGTGCAAAGTTCCCTCATTTCTAGGGAGACCCCGATTGCAGCCGTGTTGATCACCATCTCTCTCCCGACTCGCCATGGAGCTCCTAGATGTTCTCCCCGAGAGGTTCGGCTTTGTGATCCTCACTTTTGTCTACAGCTTGGCTATGCTCATCTACCTGGCGCTCAAGGTCGGCGCGGCCAGGAAGAAATACGACGTTAAGGTGAGTCGGGCGGGCTGAGTGCTGCTCATAAGTGCTGACACGCCGTGAGTGTGCAGAAACACTGCTCTTCCTGCCTGTCTGGGTGTGCAAAGGGTGAATGCTGTTTCCTGCGTTCGGGTTAGCATGGAGTTAGCTAATTGTTCTCCTTAACCAATGCAAGGCGAACTGAGACTGTGTTTTATAAATGTAGCCTACGGCGCATAATTATTTAAGATTTTGTAGTAGGTCATATCAGAGACGTCGACGTTTCCCGTCCTGGAATAGAGTAGTCATGCATGAAATATTCATTCACTTGAATTCCTTAATAGTTAGAATTTATTATTTATGTGAAATTTCTATTTTATATATTTTTTTGGTATACATTTTTTATCTTTATAATGCACCATGGGGACCTGTGTGGAACGACATTTCAATACACTTATTCTGTGTATTGTGTGAGTGAATGGTGTGTGAGTGTGCCTTGCGATGGACTGGCCTCCTGTCCTGGGTTGTATCCCGCCTCATGCCCGTAGCTTCCGGGATAGGCTCCGGACCCCCCGCGACCCTAAAAGGATAAGCGGTTTGGAAAATGGATGGATGGATATATACTGTGCATGTTGTTGTATTGACAATAAACCAATCTTGAAAAGTCTGTACTTTCCCTAGTGATCATCACACAGATATTTAGGCACCGCACATTCTTTTCTTGCTGATAGTACCCGACTATGTACAGCGAGAAAGAACAGATGTTCAACTGCATCCAGAGGGCCCATCAAAACACTCTGGAAGTTTACCCCCAGTGGCTCATCTTCCAGACCATCGCTGGCCTCGTCTACCCGGTGTGTACCACCACGCTCAGCTCAGCCGCTAGCTGCTTGTGTGTGGCCAATTTTGGTAACGATGGTGCACTCTGAGAGCTTTGGTTATGGCAGTGAGTTTCCCTACCTAGAGGCACTAAACGATTTCCCCTGACACGCTTACGGAGCAGGGCTACCGGGTGTTAGCCCGGAAGGGTCTGGGCGCAGGTCTTACCTGAGATGCTACCGGTCCTGAGGAGACAGGGAGGAGCTGCCAGTCACCATTATCACCTCCTGCTGTTTTGTTACGGCCCCTGAGGGCGATCCAGGTCGCAGGATCCTCATTGCTAAGGACCTGAGTGGCTGGACCAGACCGGGGGGGGCGCTCATGTAACACCCTGCTGCTGTGTGGGACTGGACTATGTGTCTGCCTGGGGGGGTTGCCAGCCGGGATCCCGAGGCGTTTTGCCGTGCGGTGGGTGCGCTGCATCAGCACACCTGCCCCAACCTGATCTGATGACCTGACTCCTTTGGGGTGGTATTGCAAGTAAAATCACTCATTGCCCGGTGCATCATCTCAGTAATGATAGGCGTATTGCTGAATGATTAAATGCATAAAATTTATGTAGAAAAACCTGGAAATGTACGCTGTGCCGGAACTGGTACAACAATGCAGAAGATGTATTTGGAATTTGCTCTGGTCATATATTTAATGATGAAGTTTCATCGTGTTACTTTAGGTATTTATGTTAAAGCCACTCCACACTTTAATGAAATCGGCGAAACGTCCATTAAAATATACAACCTGAACTTAAAAAGTGACATTGTCCTTTTCTTACAGTGCTGGTGCAGAAGTTTAGACAAAGTCAGTCATAGACATACTGACCACCTCATTGACTTAAACCCATCACTTAAAAATCTCAACTACATGTCTGTCATTATGGGGCTACTATTTTTAAGAAATTAAGTCATTTTGCTCACTACAGCTTTTCTGACATGGTTTAAGAATAAACATGATTTAAATATGATTGCTGACTGCGTTCCTCAAGTATCAATTTGATGTGGCAGTACAGCAGGTTGCTTTCAACTACACAACAATATGTTAAGGAGTGAGCAGCAAGTTATTTCGCCATCGCCGCAGTGTTAACATGGATTCCCACTGTTGCCATGGCAACATTTTTTAAGGTCTCCTTATTCAGATTTAGTCATGTGATTTCCATACAATATGGTGTCATTTCCTGGAATTGAGAAGGAGGTGTGGTTCAGGGTGGAGATGGATTGAGATATGAGGCCTGTGGCCAGACGCTGTTGCTGATCCCTCCTTCTGTCTCTCCCTCTGGCAGACTGCCGCCTCGGTGCTGGGTGTTATCTGGGTCACCAGCCGCTTCTCCTACGCCTGGGGTTATTACACCGGCAGTAAGAACCTTTGGCCCGAAAGGCCACTTCTTCAGTCTATTTCTTTATCTCTTTCTATCTGTGAAAGTTTTGCATGTATATTGTCAGTCTGAACTTGCAGCTTAATATAACGGTATGTGTGACCTTGTACTCTGCACATATGGAGTTTGCATGTTCTTCACACAGGTCAGCTGTGGGTACCGCACATTTGGGAATCTTTAAACTGCCGTGTGTGTGTGTGTGTGTGTGTGTGTGTGTGTGTGTGTGTGTGTGTGTGTGTGTGTGTGTGTGTGAGATGTGCTGGATCGGCATACCATGCAATTAGATCACAGATGGCCTAATGGTGCAGACAGTTGTTGAAGACACATGAATGGATGAGGATCAGGGAAGCCGATTTTTCACTAAAAGCTTCTGTTCTTGGGCCTCCTGCACACTAATGCAGTCAACTTTCCTTTCTTTTTCTCTTTTAGACCCTGTGAAAAGGATGAATGGAGCCTATGGTTATGTCGGCTTCTTCGGAGTCATCATCCTTTCCATTGCAGTTGCTCTGCAGTTGCTCAGAGTGTTTTAATTGTTTACACTGAAAACGGCTGTCAGCGCCCTCCAGTGGACTTCATTTAATCATAGCTCAGTTTTATGTCATGCTGGTATATAAAATGTTTTAATTTTGCTGATGTAACAATGATCTGTCTTTGGAACGTTTGCATGATTGGGCCACGCCTTCGCCACTTCATACCCCCGGTGTGGACAGGCGGGTCTGCGACCAGCGCGCTGGAGCTGCAGGACCGGATGGCTGCTTGTCAATGCTGGACTACCTCCACCCCCCCGTTTCCCTCCCCTGTTGCGAGTCACGTCCTTGTATGTTGTACGGTGTAGTGTTTTTTTCGGTTCCTACACTGTACTCCCTATTGAAGTGCATTCTGGGGCTGTTTTTTTTATTCTCATCTCTCCTCTTCTAATTGGTTTTTCTCTATTATTTCTATCTTAAAATGGTGCCGGTGAATCTGAATTCTTGAAGGAGCACTTTGGTGGCAGAATGAGAGCAGTACTCGGGGGGGGGGGCAGATCCTGACCAAGTGCCTTCCCTCTATGCCTCTCAACTGCCCTCATTCTATCTTTCCTTTAATCAAAGTCGGAATGTGAACGGTTTAGTCCCGTTGGTCTTGCACTCAGTCAGTAGCGGTATCTTCCATCCCAATCCTGACCTGCTCCCCCATCTAGTACCCAATTGTTTTTGATTGGTAGTGGGATTCCTTACACTAAGGTGTCTGGGGAGCAGAGTTCAATCTCCAAACATATAATGTTTTCTGGGGTGCCAGCCAGTTTAACCTTAGCTACACATACCAGCATTTCTTAATTTAGTTGGCTGGGTGCTGCTTCTTCGCCTTTTTAAATCTGTGGTTTATGCCCTCGGTGTCTTGCCCTTTTTATGTATGTGCCTTAGACATACAGTGGACCAGCCCTTGGGCTCTCAGTGTGGAGGTCAGGGCCTGCAAATGTGCTGCTGGACCTGCCCTGGGGCTCTGCCCTGGGGCTCTTCTTTAGGCTGAGCCACTGCTATGATTTGCTTGGTGGAACATATCATGCACCATATGCTTAAACAAATTCTATCATAAATAAAATGATTTTTATGGAATGTGTAATGGTTTGAATATTGGTCCAATGCAATAAAAGTACAATTTATAGCTATGTCAATTTTTCATTTATATAAAATAGCAAAAAAAAAAAGTGTGTGTGTGTACATAGTCGCTTCAGTGGGGGATATCACACCACAAGTCTGTGCTAACGCGATCAGTTAATTAGTACCCATGTCTGAATATCATTTGTATTTGCGCCATTTTCAATTGGAGATAGAACACCTAAGCAAACTACGCCATATGGTCTGCTTTCTTTTTAACAAGTTATCATGATATGATGTATTGATATATTATTATTTCTTATTTAAAATTCATATAATTTCATTATTGGTCACGGTATCACTTTTTATTAATTAATTCATTTAGTTTGGTATAGGTAACTAAGTTCCCCAACCCTATTTTTCCGATTGGATAAGGGTATTTTAGTAGATTACGCGATTTTAGTGAACATGAAATGAAAAGAAGATAAAATTTAGTAACTCAGCTTTAAACTGCATATAAAAGAAGAGCTGGAGTAGCCTTCATATTCACAAACTTGCATAACGTAGAACAGTAGTCTCCAACTCATCGACAACTCTCATCACTTACTAAAAAATGGATTATTCTCCCCTCAGGGTGGACATAATTTTATATCAAGCATGTAGTTCCCCAGATTATTTTTTGTAGGATTAGCTGTCACTGCAAACAAGCATATGACATGCAGTGGCGTAATGTAACAACTAAGTGCACAGAGATCTGTTTTAATAATAGAACACAGCAAGGAAACAGGTTGCAGCCGGGATGCTTTTGACAGTGAGCCAGTACGCTATTTTCACGTGCCGCTGGGCGTGGAAAAGGCGCGGACGCATGCGCAGACACGCTGACGCCGAGACACTGGACGTATACATCGCAAACTTAAGCTACGAGAAGGTGATTTAATGTTTGTTTTTTCGTTTATGACAGCGATAACATCGGTTATTTCGACGGTAATTTAGTTGGAATGTTCACCTTCTTGGTTCTTTGTCCAGGACCTGAAGGGGGTTTGATGCTTGTGGTTATTACTCGAGTAGCTGACTAGTTTTAGTGTTAAAACTGACAAAGTCAGATTTAATTTCTTTGCAATATAACATTATGTTTCATATTAGTAAATGGTCAGTTGAAGAGCTCAAGATGTACCAGTTGACAAAAAATAATAATTAACAATATTCGTTTCCTCTGTCGCAGTTTGGCTGCGATGTTTTTGATTCAGTGTCGTTGTGGGACTTGTAGTTTTTGTGGCGCGCTGATTCGTTGGCTGGGGAGACGTAGAGTATTGGTTGGACTGAATTTCCCACAAGGCAATGGACCCCTTTGTGATTGAGAATAAAATCAACTTTGTTTTTGAACAATGGCGTTTGTGGATACATTCCAGCTAGATGCTTTGGGGAGGGATATAGTCTATGGCATGAAGCTTACATAGCTTTAAAATGTGACCCAGGTACCATTGAATCAGTCAGTGAGGTCGCGTAAAGCCTTTCGGGTCATACGAAACACTGGAGATTACACAGTAGCGTGACAGTAATGTGTGGTGTGTACTAGACCCCGCAGACCCCGAGCTGTATTTCCTTCAGCAGAATGTCCGGATTTCTGGATAGTATCCGGTGTGGCGACTGCGAGTGCTCCGTGGACTGGGCGGAGAAGAGGAACACCGTCGCCTCTATAGCAGCCGGCATCCTGGTACTGATATTTCTTTCTCTCGCACAACGGATAGATGTTTTTAACTGCCTTATTTTTGATACATCAGCACGATCTGTAGTTTGCTTAAATGCTTGCCATGACTGCCGTGTTACTGTATGGTCATGCTCGTACAGGCGAGTGCGGAGCAAAGTCCAGGACGCTGATATCCCTCTCCCTCCCTTTTCACTCTGCAGTTTTTCACTGGGTGGTGGATCATTATCGATGCGGCAGTGATGTACCCCGACAATACCATATTCAACCACACTTATCATGTCTGTGGAGTAATTGCTACAGTGGCTTTCCTCATGTGAGCACAGCTCTGGTAGGGCAGGGTGGGGGGCGCTGTTCTGGAGTGGGAGGAGCATTAAATCTCTTTTCTGTTGACAGGATCAATGCGGTATCCAATGGCCAGGTGCGAGGGGATAGCTACAGTGAAGGCTGCATGGGGCAGACAGGTGTGACTCTGGGTGTGACTGAGACCCCAGGCCGTGTGCCTGCCCGCCTTCCCTGTGAGCCTGTGTGAGGCTTCAGCCCCTATTTGTCACCATCTCTCACAGGTGCCCGTATTTGGCTCTTCATCGGCTTCATGTTGGCCTTTGGTTCCCTTATCGCCTCCATGTGGATCCTGTTCGGCGTCTTCGTCGTGCACCGTAAGTGTGTCTGGGCTTCTGGGCTGGTCTGCAGCACCGCACTGCACTGGGGGGTTGCTAATCTTCGGTTTGTACACTGATTATTCTTACAGTGGGATGACATTAATGTACCATGCTTCCCTTTCAGATAAGAATACCGTGTACCCAGGCATTGCGATTTTCTTCCAGAACGCTTTCATTTTCTTTGGGTGAGTCTCCTTTAACCCACATTGAAGTTTGTTCCTCAGGATTACTCAGCTCGGCTTAAATTTCTTGCAGGAGGCCTCGCCACAGGCTCGTGTGAGGGTCTTGTCTGTGATGTGGAGAGCAGCTGTATCCCTTGTTTTCCATGCTGGCTCCCTTTAAGGATCGTTGTCTGCTCTCTCCTTCAGGGGTCTGGTGTTCAAATTCGGTCGCACTGAAGACTTGTGGCAGTGACCTGCTGAATGTCATCTAGTGGGATGTTCCACTGATTGTTGTGTGTACATAAAGCTTCAGCATCTCTCCTTTTCTCACCCTCCACCTTTTCCTTCCCCCTCCAACGCCGCTCCAAACATGCAGCCACCATAAGCTCTTGGTTGAGAAACGTCTGGGTTTAGAAGTTCGCTTACGCCCCACACTAACCGTGTGGCTGTTTGTAGAGAGATGCCCAGCTGCACGATCTTCTTCCAGAAGAGTAAGCTGCCGTGTCCTAAGAGAGCCTCTCTGTCAGGCCTGTCTGTGTGGTGCCACAATGTTCAAAATAATGTCTCTAAGAATGTTGTCTGAAACAGAACTTTTTTAAAGCAATAATTTAAAGTTTTCAGTGCTGTGATGGTGTTTTTGACTTGAAGTCTCCCACTGTTTGGCTAAATGTGTAAATTTACAGTCCAGGCGGGTGGGGCTGCTTCTCCGCCCACGCTGAGGTACTCGAAAACGCTCTTTTTGAAGTTCTCATTCTCCGAGATGTTTTCACTTGACATTGCTGGCTGTCTGTCGTCTGTTCCTTTCATCAGTGAAACTCCTCCACCTACTGCACAGCAGCAGGTGGAACAATCTGTGCATCCTGAGCTCTGATGTCATGACGTTTTGGGGTGGTCTTCATTCTCACGCTCTGCTCACTTTGAGCTAGCCAACGTCAATCTGCCTTTTTTTTTTTCTTTTTAGAGTTTCATGTTCTCTCTAGTTGGTGTCTTTTATTAAATCATGTACACGTGCTGTATGCTGGGTTTAGTTCTCTCTGAGTTCCCTTTAAAAACTGACATGACCTTTGTTATACTGACCCTTGTCAGCATGCGGCACGCAGCTTGTGCTCAGTCTGTGTGGGATGCGGTGGTTTGGTGACAAGGTGCTTAATGAATACTCTCAGTAAGCAGCAATGAGGGCTGCTGCTCGTCCTCATCAACCTTAATGTTATTTTATTTTCTGTAAACTTTCTACATACTTGGGTGTGTCTTTCCCTTCCGCGCCGACGTACTGGTTTTTTCTAGAATGTAAAAGCTGTGTAACAGATTAAAACATGCGACATTTTGTGTTGAGGTTTGTGCTGACTGTGTTTCTTAAAACATCTTCGAAGGTCTGCAGCACGAAGGTGCTCAGTGAGTCTGACTAGTTGCAGCCTTCTGCACTGTGTGCTCACTGCAAACGGAGAGCAGGAATTACAGCCGAGAGTTCCCACCCCCAAGTACATGGGGCCGGCAGTGTGCAAGACGCCGGGACCAGCCCAGGCCGTACAAGTCCAGGCGGGTGTGTCCTGAATGGCTGTTTTGGGCCCCTGCCATTTCCATTCCAATGTACTACAATAAGGTCACAACCTGGCAACCCGCCAGGTTAGAAGCAAAGCTCTTTAACCTCCCATAGGTTGTAATTACACAGTAAGACAAGCAGGGACACGGGACTTAAACAGTGATTTTATTGATGGAATTGCTGCTGGAGAATATTCATACACACTCAAAGCAAAGGAGTTACGAAAGGACAGTGGTTCTGTAGGCAGGACTGTCATACACTAATTGGCTGATTCTTCAGTGATTGACAGCCTACTCCAATCTTACTGAGCCCTGAGTTCCTCATCACCTGTCTACGGCCCATACGATGAAAGGGCTCTTAGCTTTGTCTCCAGTCCTACTGAGTTAATTTCATCTCAAGGTGTTAACTATGGATGTGCATTTTGCAGTTAGTCTGTTTATGGAGGTTGCTGAAATGGGAAGCGTTCACTCTGCTTCTGCCTGTAGCGTCTCACAGCTCCATGGCCAGGTGCTCGAACTGCAGGGACAGAAACAGGCCTGCCGTTTAGAGGGCTGCTGCCAGTGGCAGCGATAGCTGTGGAGCCCCTGCTCTCCCCGTACCTTCCAGAATGCCTGGTCCTCAAAGCACTTCCTGTCTTGTGGTGGCCTCCAGATGGTCCACTTAAGGAGAAACCCTGATGTTCAGAGAGGGACTGGGTGTCAATAAAAGAAAATTGCTAACATGCCCTGTTCCTGTGCCCCGTGAGCAGAGGACACGCACCTGTGAGCCCCCCCGCGACAGCGCTGGTGCTCAGGGTGATGAGGAGGCTGCAGACGCAGAACGTGCTCAGGCTCCAGGCCCTGCAGGGGGGGACAGGTCACTGGGCATCAGCTAAACTCAACACAGCCTGCATGCAGGACACAAGGTGTGGGAGGACGGGGGCACAGATCAGCTCTGCCTGGGGACGGTGTAAGACCTCAGCCCCCTCGCTCCCTCGGCTTTTTCAGCATCGGTAGGCGGCCCTGAGGCTGTCACGTACGTATCAGGGGCGTGGGGCACTTGGACAAGGAGGTACGCTGCCCATCCCAGAATCCCTGCCAGCCCATGGACGCTGAGAACGCCGCAGGTGTCATGACAGCCAAATGCTAGCTCCATGTAGGGCTGTGGGCAAGGGGAGAGAAGGCAGATATCCAGAAGATTATGGGATGTGAGCCAGTGGCTTCTTCCTTCTGATTGGCACAGTGAGAATCCATGTGCTACTGAAGCATTATAAAATATGCTGTTATAATTCAACATGCAATTGTGTCTATTTTACTTTTTTATGTTGACGTATTTAAGTCTGATTCCAGCGGAATCTGTAAATTGTTGTACTAGTCAGAATCGAAGTGGTTGTTATTTTCACTTATATGATGCATGAAGCCTGAGATGAAATATAGAGGAGGTGGAGCCCAAAGTGAGCAGAGAGTGATCATTAAAGCACCTTAAGGTAAAGCAATCCCAACGTGGACAGGAGGCCAGCACACATCCCTGTTGTTATAGCAACCCATGGCATGTGGTTCACTGAGATAACGAATGCCATAGCAACACCCCCTGCAAGCACGGCTCCCTGGATGTGAGCCTGCGGGATGGACATAGAGGTGAAACACACACCCGTGCGATGGACATGCACGAGCAAAACACGTAGCATCCTCACACACCGAGCACATCTGTGCCTCTGAATTCGTGGGTTTGACTCAGTCAGCATTGTAATCTTGATTGTGAACTGGTATCGGCGTTGCAACTCCCAGGATGCACTGTGGCCGCTGTCAGGCAGCATCCCCTCCCACTCCCTGCCCTCACCATATTGATCTTTCCTCTTGGGCTCATCATTATGGAGATGGTGAAAGCAGAGATGACGCTCGCCGCCAATGACAGGTAAGTACTGTAAATGGCGGCCATCTTGCAGGCAGGCAAGGAAGGGGCAACTAGCCCAAACAGGAAGCTGGGCCAGAACAGCCACAGGAAGAGCACCCCTGCAGAGTACAGGCCAGGACCATTAAACTCCTGTGCAACGTAAACCTTACACTACTGACCTCTGCTGGTTATTTTGTAACACTGCATTCACAGGTAGTTACTTTTGTTAATGCTTATCCCCAAAGCAGTTATTTATTAGGCTGGATATTTTACCTGGAGCCACACTGGTCAAAGATCCATAAACGGACCATCCTGGGGTGCTGTGACCAGCCCAACGCATCTCACTGCTGACCCATTCAGCATTACACCATAATCTCCCATGGACTCACCCATCATAGAGAAAAGGGCTGTCTTGCGGTCCAGCTTCTCCTTCTCGTGCTGCAACTCAGGTTGCTTTTGGACTAGTGTCCATGACATTATCACTCCAAAAAACGATGCAAAGATGTGGAGCAGCGCATTGCTGTACACGACCTCAGCCTGTGGGAGTCAGAACCACTTACTGTTGTGTTTAGAAGGCATTAGCATGCTATGCTCATAGACTTTCACCGCAGTCAAAGAGAATAATGAAGTCTGGGATTCAAACCAACAGCCCTCTGTATTTCATGTCTCGTTCCTCTGTGGCCTCAGACTCACCTTCAGGAAGGTGCGGAGGATCCAGGTGTTGGCTATGAACCCAGTGACCTCCAGCAGAGCCATGAGAAGCAACTGGACAGGGTTGGTCTTGCCCAAGATTGGGCCCATGGCAATAAGGCAGGATATTGCACACAGTTGGGCCTCAGCCAAACTGGTGGAGCACAGGGAGGAGAATGAGATCAGAAGCCACAGATCACTTGTGTTTTAGCAGAGATGGGAGATCATCATTAATTTTACTCCAGAATGTTCACTACGCATCATGTCAGGAATTATGCTTTATCATAATAGATTTTCTTATTAGGATCTTTGATCAGGACAGTGGGCTTTATAGTTTAGTGTGTCAATAAACACAGTATAATTCTTATTGACTGTGGCAGACTGGAAGCCCAGTTTAACGCCTCTCAGGAGTGGTGCTGTCTACAATCTGCTACTTTTCAGCTGATCTAGTGGAAAGAGACTCCCCGTGTCAGGATCAGCCCCTGTCTTATCCCGTTTTATCCATCGTTTCCCTGCTTGGCCAGCAGGTGTCGCTAGCCATCCTGTTCTTTTCTGTGTTTAGTACCTGTCATGGTCCCTAGTGTGTGCCTGTGCTCCCAGGGCCGCCATGTAGCTAAATGGACTGGGCATGCGACTAAGAGCTGTATTCCCCAGCTGTTGTGGGTTTGTTGGACATTTTTTTCCCCCCTTGTTAGTTATCTTATTATTATTATTTTTGTTTTGTTCTTGTTTTTGTACCTTTGTTCGTTTTCCCTGCTTGTATTTCGTTGGGAAACCAGTGCTGCTTACCTTCTTAGGCTAATCCAGATCTTTCCGTCATGAAAGTGGTACAAGAACCCATTTGCCAAGATGGCCCACTGCACTGAGCAGGAGCCCAGCAGCAGGACGAAGGCCAAGCTACTGAAGGCATAGCAGACGAAGCACGTGGCCAGGAGGCCGAAGCCCAGGAAGAGCATGGCATTGACATCCTGGAATCCTGTCGTATGGGGAACACCATGGGTCAGTCAGTGCGCGGCTCACCAGGCTGCCAGTTAGCATAAAGCTATCGCTACCTGCTTACGTGCTGCCTTTCTACTGTATGCTAAAGTCTAAAGTTACCCTGGGTTGAATTTAATTGGCTATAATCAGCAATTATCCTAATTAATGCACTTGTTTAGTTTGCACAGTTAAGGCCAGTGCCTTGTGACTAGGCTATCAGGGCAGGGCTCGCTGCTGAGTGGGGGCCGCTTATCCTCCTTATCAGGGGAACCCAGAGGCTGCAGCCTCCGCCCTGTACACAGTGCCCACTCACTCTGCATGGCAGCTTCAGCAGATGCCTTCAGATTCCAGCTGAAAACTTTAAAATCACCCAGTACAAACTTTCACCCGGTGTAGTCCATTTAACGATATGTAAAGATGCCTCTGGCCCGTAAAACTGAAATAAGTGCGGGATGGGTGTCTGAACAGAGGGTGGACACTTTCCCAACACCAGGAGGCCCCTACCGACCACTGTGCTGCACCCTGAAGTATTCACACATTCGGTTTACCTTTAATCAAGAAGGACTGTTTACACAGAATACCCGATCCCACAGTATACATCCCGCGTAATACTTTTCTGGTCATTTAAAGTGACTTCTCATACAAGTACTACAGTAGACATGAGCTATATTATGACATGATATCATAAGCACACATCTTACCGGCATAGGTGTTTGTGAACGGATTTTCCGCGGTGACTACAGGCTCCGACAGTCTGCCGTACAGCGCAAAGAGTGCAGTGAAGCCCGTCTGCAGCAGCAGGACCAACGGGGGCAGCGACGCCCGCAGGCTGGGCGCATAGCGCGGCGCCATCGAAGTGGACTGACTGAGGTGACCTGTGGGGCGTGCCTCTTACGTACCCGGCTCAGCGCCCCGTTATCTTTTAGAAAATGTGCGGAGCAGAACATTTTGCGTTTCTGTCCTTAATCTATTTTTCCCTCTATTTTATATATGAATAAGGTAGGACATATTTCATATAACAAGGATGGAAATTAAATCTGTGCGCAAGGGCATAACAATATTTAAAAAAAACTGATATTTTATGTTAGATCAGTGGTTCTCAGTCCTGTTCCTGACGTCCCCACCCCTGCCAGAATGTTTTCATTCCAACCCACACTGCAGAAGGCGCCAGAAACAGGATTAAGAACTACTGTGTTAGAGCACAGGTTTAGACTTTCGTGGAAGTATAGTCAAACTAATTGAGATAATACGTATTTGCACAAATATTTTAATTGTTAAATGAATTCACATGGTTTACAACTTCAATAAAGTAATAGTACCTGTTGGTACTGTAATTTATTACATGCGAAGGACACGCATGACAACGTGTCATGTGTTGTTATATCACGTTTGGATTAAATGCATGATATGTTGCATAACTGTAACGCACTGCAATGTCTTTTTATTTATTTATTTATTTTTTTTTTTATATTTATTTATTTTTTACCCAGGGCATATTCCGTGGCTCCGTATACGTTCCAATTCCGTTTTTGACTTCAGGAGCAATTGTATTAATCGCGTCCATACCGTTAACTTCCATTCCTGGTTGCTTAAATAACTGCTCCCTGTTTTCCAGTTCTTTTGAATGCAGATTTTCCTTTTCCTAAGCAAGTGGACGGGATCCAGGTCATTATACAACATATTATAAAACAAATCTGAAAAAGACAGGCGTAAAATAAACAGTTTCACAAAGCAAAGGGGGATTTAAATATAAATAGAAAGTTTAGGTAAACGAAACCCTGCCCACGGGTCACAACAAGTTTCTCTCCACACACCAGCAATGTCAATCAGCACACATCACGCAGCACACAATAAAATTACATCCCGCCCACTTTATTATTGTTCGCTTATTTGTCGGTCGGTTGCCAGGTGCGTGTCACCTGAAATAATATTTGCCCCCTTAAATGCTAATCACAGCGAATTCTCCCGTCATTCGGCTACCCAACCAGCCGTCATTGTGCGAGTGTCAGCGCCGCCACTAGCGTACGCGATGCTAAGGCCCACCTCCACTGTCAGCTGATATGATAACCATCGATATGTGATTTGTAAACGAAGAAACCGATTGGTCCAGTAACAGACTGTGACTGTTGTCAACCTGCTTTTGACCCGCCCCAATTCGCTGTCTTTGACAGGAATTATATAACTGGCTGTCTATTGTGGAACACAAGTGGTCAGTAATTCCATCAATCAAAAATACGGGCTGTGCAATTGGGTGAAATTGCAGTCACATAATGACACCTGCGCAAAACAGTGCGCGGCTCATTTCGCCTGCGCTCAAAGGAAGGAGTGGAGTTTATGGCGGTGTTGTGTTATTTATGTATTAGATTCGGCTGCAGAATGGAATAATAGCTATTCATTTTAACGACTTTTTCAGATTCATTTATTGGCGGTCGTGGAAAGGAAACTGGAACGAATTTTAAGCGGAGTTAAGGAGTCAAAGCTGAGGAGGGGAGGATGAAGCGGCGCAATGCGGACTGCAGCAAAATCCGGCGGCCGCTGAAGCGGAATCGGATAGCAGAAGGGATATACGGCAGGTATGACTGTGACGGGGCCCCGGCCCGCGGTGGGCAATGTCTCTTCGTCGGTAGCAGCTGTCTCTCACAGGCTCCGGGCAGCAGCTCCGATTTGCTTGATGCGAGTCCTCCTGTGCTGGCGGGGACGAAGCCTGTTACCTGGTGACGGATCCCCGACATGCAGAGAGAAATCTCGGCTCTGGCCACCGCAGCATCCGCAGATGGGTGACAGCGGCTGCAGAGTAGATCAAGTGTGCGTGAAAGGTGCCTGGGGACACTTGTGTGAGGAGCAGTGAATGGATCGTGGGTGGAGAAAGTTTAGCGGGCCTGGGATCTGTGGTCCTAAACACCTAGCGTGGCCATCAGACTTTGAGTTAATACTCCTCTCCCGTTTCTGGTACTAAGAAACTCTGATGGACACGTGTAAGCTGGTCCTACTGGCTGTCTGATGGTGTCTATCATAATGGGAGTGTGAGAGTGAGATGTATTCTTCTGCATAATGTATTTAAGGTTATTTTGGTGGGAATGTGCCTTGTGAGGCTTATATGTGAGAGGTATGGAGTGCTCAGCTGAGCTCGAGGGCCATCGGGATGCTCATGGTGGGATGAGCGGTACAGTGTGTGATGGTACACAGGAGGCTTCCCCATTAGGGCGTCTGCCTTGCAGTAAGGCTCCGAGTGCTGACGGGGTCTTCCTGATCTCAGGGACATTCTGTGGCTTGTCTTCGTCCGCTTGTTGCTTCTCTGAGTGCTTCATTTGGCTTGGCCTCATATGGACTGATTGGGGGTGATTTTGGACATTCATTTAAGAAAAACCTGGCCTGTGGCAAAACGTCTGCTGCTAAAAGTGTGATGCAGGGCTGACGGGCACAGCCCGGCTAAGCAGCCCAACGTGAGTCTGCAGGAACACGACGCGTGACACTGTGCAGTCGTGTACTTGGTGCCAGGTCAGATATCAGTAAAACTCCCAGAAGATGGAGAAAGAAACTCTGAGCTTGACAGCTGTGATTGGCTGGTGAGGGGAGGCCCAGTCCAATCAGAATGTGGCTTTGGCTGTGCTGCTGCACAGTGAATGAAAATGCAGCAGAGCATTCTGGGAATCATATGCAGCTTTGCCGCATGATTTCTCCGTTACCCCCTGCCCCCTGCAGCTGTGCCGTGTCTAGGCATGATCAGGTGGGGTGTTGGCACCTCAGTGGCCGTCCCTGCCAAACGCCCTTCCTTGTCTCCCAGGTGACGTGTGCCTTAGTGCTGTGTATCACACGTGTGACTCAGTTGCCATGTCTCTTGTTTCTCTCGGCTCTCGCATCCAGCTCTTGTTCTTCTGGCATGTGGGGCTGGATTCCTGCCCAGAACAGTCATTGTGCACTTATCCAGGCCAGCAAGGCTCCAGGGTGTCACCTTAGGGTGTGATGGGGCAATCAAAGACGTGTGCTCCAGCCCTCTGAGTATCACCTGCCCCCGCACCACATTTTCATGAGCTGGACTAGACTCATAATCCATCAGGACGATTAAGAGAAACAGGCTGTCTGGGATGACGTGTGCATAGGGGTGTCTTGCATGCTTGTGAAGAGTCACTCTGGGATTGAGGCTTCTCAGGCCCTGTTTCGCTCAGGACAGCTGAGGTGTGGATGAGCGGAGAGACAGCCCCCCCCCTCCCCCCAGGT
>JAABNX020000012.1:266080-278097 GCA_015163995.2 Mormyrus lacerda | reverse complement strand
GTGTGTGTGTGTGTGTCCTGTCACATGTGTAGGGCTACGCTGACATCCCTCGCTGTTCTTTGCTTTTCCTGCCCTCGCTTTCTCCTGTGTGCACGTTGTAACGTCCATGACTTGGCGCCGCGAAGCTAAGGGAGCCACACAGTCGCGCCTCAGGTTGCACATACGCATCTGATTGCTGTAAACGGCATGTAGAAACCTGTATGATGTATGGCGTCTTCGCGGTAGCCCAACACTCTGACGACCCGCTCGGGTCGGCTGCTTGCTAATGCTAACGTACCCCCCCCCAGGCTGGAGCAGGATGTGAAGAAGCTGAAGGCGGAGCTGCAGGCCAGCCGGCAGTCGGAGCAGGAGCTGCGCACTCAGATGGGTGCAGTTAGCAGCGCGGAGCGGGGCGCCCGTGCCGAGCTCACGCAGCTGCGCCACGACAACGAGCTGCTGCAGAACAAGTAAGGCTCGCTCGCGTGCTTGCTCAGGGTTCAGAGGTCACGCTCGGCGAGCGTTGCACCTGGCCCTCTCACACTACTCCCCCCCCCCCCCCAGGCTCCACAGTGCAGTTCAGGCCAAACAGAAGGACCGGCAGGTGGTAGGCCAGCTGGAGAAGCGGCTGAAGGTAGAGCAGGAGGCACGCGCCACCGTGGAGAAACAGTTGCTGGATGAGAGGAAACGCAAGAAGCTAGAGGAGGCGGCAGGGTCGGTGCGGGCTGCGGCATTGGCCACGGCCTCCAGGTAGCAGCGGGGGGGCAGGGCTCCTCTACGGTTAGCTTTAGCCCCATGGGGACTAGGCTGGTTCCACTGGGTGATTGATGCGCCTTCCATCACCAGAGGGGAGTGCCCGGAGGCGTTGCGGGGCCGTGTCCGTGAGCTGGAGGCAGAGTGCAAGAAGCTCTCTCTGGATCTCAAGCTGAAGGAGGACCAGATGAGGGAGCTGGAGGTGCAGCTGCAGGTGAGAGTCTGGCCGAGCCCCTGGAGGGGGTGGGAAGGGGGCAGAATCGGTGCTCAGGCATGTGCCTGTCTCCCACCCGCAGGAGCTGCACAAGTACAAGGAGAACGAGAAGGAAACGGAGGTGCTGATGTCGGCGCTGTCAGCCATGCAGGACAAAACGCAGCACCTGGAGAACAGCCTGAGCGCGGAGACCCGCATCAAGCTGGACCTGTTCTCTGCGTTGGGGGACGCAAAGAGGCAGCTGGAGATCGCCCAAGGTCAGCTCCACAGGGCGTGAGGCCGCTACAGACAGTGGAAACAGCCCGGCGTCTCCTCACGCGTCTCCCTCTTATCTGTGTGCCTGCAGGTCAAATACTCCAGAAAGACCAGGAGATCAAAGAGCTGAAGCAGAAGATCGCAGAGGTGATGGCTGTCATGCCCAGCCTGGCATACGCAGCTAATGGCAGCGGCCTGAGTACGGTGGCCCCCCACTATTCCTCCAAATTCATGGACACGAGTCCCTCAGGCCTGGACCCCAACGCCTCGGTGTACCAGCCTCTGAAGAAGTGAAAGCGTGGCTGAGAGGGAGGGATGGTGCCGTGCCATGTGACCAGCCTGTCGGAGAGCCTGGGGGCGGGGCCTTTACCATTGGGGTCCGCCAGTGTTTTTTTCCCTTCATGTTCAGAAAGGCCAGATCTGACTCTGAGACGTATTGCCCCCCCCCCCCCCCAGGCGTCCCCCTTTTTGGTTCTTTATTTATTCCCTTGCTGTGTTTGCGGGTAACTGAGTGGCAGCTGTATGCACTGCCCAGTGTGGCTCCTGGCTGGCTCTGCCCGGTGCAGTGACGGGCTCATCACTCTACACACCAGCCCTTGTTTAAATAGTGCCTTGGCATAAGAACTGCCCCCATACCTTAATCTGAGCCAGCGAGAGTCTGCTGCAGAGGCGCCTCAGCCAGCCACTTCCTACAATCACACATTTCCTGTGACATGGGGCTCTGGGGGGTCTGTGCCGCCATCAGGGTATTGATCGTAACTGGAAGTCACCTTGGTGTCTGCACCCATCTTTTTGCAGTTGAATGTTCAACTTTGTTTTTGTGCCAAGCAAGGACTTTTTAACTTATTCGGTGTAAAATGTGTAGATATGTTTGGCCAGTGCATTAGGAAATGGTGCTACCCTGAACCTAGTTTTAATGTCTAGCAGGAGGCAGTGAAATGTGCACACTTGTTTGCAGTAGACTTGCAGCGGTGGTGATCTCACTTTGAGGGGGTCATTTCCTCTTTGCTCTCTACACGTCACGCTCTGAGGGACACTGTCTGCACTCTCCTCTCACAAGTCCACGCAGCCTCGCACAGCTCGATGCTGACGCGGTTCTGCAGTTGATCCGATGGGCTGCACATGCTGACTGGAAGGACTGACCCAGGGCTACTCAGACTTTCTGCACCACCGGTTGAGCCCTCCTCCACTCCAGACCTGATCTTTGCTGCATTGTCGCTTTCTGTGAGGTTTACAAGGAATAAAAAAAAATTTTCTTGTGGGTAATAGTTTTGTTTAGAAACCTTTCTTTGACTCTGCTGCACGTCCAGTCACAGATGTTGCAGCAGTGTATTTAAATCTGTGCTGACATATTTTCATATTTCAGTTAATTATACACATTACCTGATGCTCATGCAGTTAATTACACATTACAGATTTCAATTGTAGATTGTAGTTGGGTTTATTTAAGGCTGTAATCTCATTTGCTCCCAGCAGGGGGTGTCGGTTGTCTATGAGCGGATGTGTTGCACATCACGCATTTTTTTTGACAGTTGTCATGGACAGGACGTAGCTCTTGTGGTTTGCTGAAGCTGTCAGCTTGATTCCTTCACCACATGTTAGAGGTTGCCTGCGAGTTTTAGGTCAGTGTCTGATTCAGGGGTGCGCAGTCAGACGGCCCAGCCCTGCATTCTGTATCAGTCAGCTGCAGCCTGGCCCTGCATGTCTCTCCAGCAGCGCCTTTTGGGTTTTGGAGGCTCCCAAGCCGACTTTTGCACCCCTTCCTTCCTGCCTGGAACACGCCATCCTCCTCACAGAAAATGCAGCTCAGGGAAAGTATCTTTAAAAATCGAATTCAAAGAATGTGGCTGTAGTGGAACTTGGAAGTAAATCATATATGTGCTGTCAGCATGGAAATGTGAAGGGGGGGGGGGGGTTGAGACTGATTCGTACCCGATGCCAATGTCATTGCAGCTTTTTGTCTGGCTATGACCAGGCCGCTGGTACGGGCACGTCCTGCAGAGGGTGCCGTGGCAGCTGGCCAGCATCCAGGGTCCGCACCCTCCTTTGAATCTGCATGGACTGGACACCTTAGGCCAGCCCCTTAGCTTAATTGTCTCGTTCCAGGTCGTTTAGGAACGCATGTCTAGTTATAGGGATCAACCAATGGGACGCAGGGTTGTGGAAGGAAAGAGCGAACAGAGTGTAGAAATTTCCATCTTGCACAGGATGAGCCCCAAATGGACTGATCCTGCATCTCCGTGCACAAAGGGCTCAGTGTGTGACTGTCAGAATCTCAGCCTCCCTTTGCAAGTCCAGGGGCGACATTCCCTGCATTCCTTCCAAACCTGTGGCTCCATCTGATTCTTGTCGTGTGCCAGCTGCGATCCTCAAACACAACTGTGCGAGAGCCTCGCTGAGACGGAGCTCTGCTAATGCCCCACGTGCCGCCTTGGCATGACTGTGATTTTCACCTGCAGCTTTTCCTGCCTAGAACCTGCTCCTGCATGGTAACTATCTTTACAGGGCTTGTTCCAACCCCGATGTGAGGAAATGCGCAGTATATTCTTAGTTCTTTTTAAAAAAGCATTGTGCTATTAAGTTACACATAAAACAAAATCACAGTTCAGCCAAAACTGAAACCTGGGAAGACCTTTACTGCCCTCGGCATCCTCTTATGGGTGAACTGGGCATAAGGTGAGTATTACTGAGCTTATAAACACATTCCATGCCTCGAGATCACACCTCCCCTGAAAGCTGCATCCATGTCGAGCTTCAGGTGGAGGCAGGGTCGCCTCTCTGCCGTTTGCGGGCTCCTCGGAGCCGCCCCATGACCTGTCAGGTCAGGTGGCCCCTCCTCATGTCCGCGACCCGCCCGCTTTGCATATGTGACGCCTCCCATCTGCGGGGAAACTTGTCGGCTCGGCGTGGCTTTTAAACAAGTATTAGGTAAAAAAAAGCAGAACGAGCCGGAGTTTGGGCACAGTGAGCCGCGGTAGCAGGAAGCGTAGCTGCGGGCTCCAGTGACGGGCATGGACGCGCTCAGGTCGGCCGGTAGAGCGATCATCCGGAGCCCCAGCGTCGCTAAGCAGTCCTGGGGGGTCGCCAGGCACAAGAGTAAGTTCGCAGCCGCCGGACTAGTTTTAAGTTTGTTTCTGGCGCTTTCGGCTATCGTGGCTGCTGATCCCGGACCGGATCACCGCTCTGTAACTCGCTTTTATCACTTTTATAAAGTTGTCTGGTTGCGGAAATGCGGAGTATAGCAGCTCAGCGCACAGCGTGCGGAGCTTCATGCTGCCGTGTCGCTCGTCTCCGGATTCACGCTAAA
This sequence comes from Mormyrus lacerda, assembly GCA_015163995.2. Taxonomy (NCBI): domain Eukaryota; kingdom Metazoa; phylum Chordata; class Actinopteri; order Osteoglossiformes; family Mormyridae; genus Mormyrus; species Mormyrus lacerda. The sequence continues at coordinate 273,592 of JAABNX020000012.1, read as the reverse complement.
CCCAGTCGGAGCTGCAGCGGGAGCCGCGCTCGCCTCGGACCCCCGGCTTGGCTGCGAGCTGGCGGGGTTACCTGCTCCGCGGAGCCAAACGCTCAGCCCGGCGGCTGTCCTTGTACTTCTGTACTTTGGATTTGCCTGTTATTTGCATGTCATTCCTCCACCGGGACCCGGACACGTTTTCAGCGGACTAACCAGAGCTGTAACCCGATCTTTTAAACGGCGATAAACCGTTGAACAGCTCCGAAACGCCCCGCCAATGGAGGTGAGGGAGTCCGTCTCTCGCCACGTCAGCCGGCGGGACTGCGCCGCTTCTTCGCGTGTCTCTGCCTGTCTGCATGTGTCTGTACTGCCGTAGCCCGAATAGCAGCTTGCATCCACAATCTCGCTGCCCTCTCTGTCCTCCGTTCTGTCCATCGTGCCTGTCTCCACCCCACGTGTCCCACACGTCGGCGTCCGCAGGCAGCCTGTGGAGCGGGAGTCTTGCCTGGGGCTGTGACCTCCTTAGCGCCCGTCACACAGGACATCATTAGTGTCACCCTCAGACATGTTCAGAGGAGTGCTCTGGCCTTGTTGCGAGACCCCCCCCCCCCCACGTGGGCTGTCTGGAGGGGGGTGGCACCCCCTATTGTTCAGTGTACTATTACCTTTGTGTGACTGAAGTGTTATTGCGAGTGCCCCAGGGGCTTCTGGGTAGCTGGCCACATGCTTTGGCCTTCATCGTTCACCTTCACCTGGTGGGTTTCCATGCTTATAAATAATCTGGACGTCAGGAGTCGAGGGTTGGGGTGTGTGACCATGGTTCTGGTTCATGGTTATGGTTAGGAGACCCCCTCTGCTGCTTCTTTCGGTATGGGGTGTGGGGGTAAATACTGGAATTTCCTGGCTCACTTTTCTCCAAGATCCAGTGTAACACGGCCCGATTCTGCAGGTCGATCTGGGTCGACCTGGAAGGAGTGGGGATGTAACCTGATGCTTGGCTATGGAGGATTCTGTTCCCTGATCTCTCGATGTCCCTGACTGTACCAAATGCCGGCTCGGGGGGGGGGGGGCGGCGTCTGCTCTGACGTGTCTGGATAAGCACCGACGCAGGTGGTCGCATGTAGCCCGTTGGGCACCACGCCTCCCGCAGGCTGCATCTCACTAAGCATTTCTTTGCTTTCTTGAGCACTTGTGAAGCAGCCTAAACTTGCCATTGCTCCTGTGGTGCATAGTGAGAAATTAGGTCACCTGTGAATTATTCGTCAGTTTTCATGCACCAGTTTGCTTCGACGCAAGGCTTTGGGAAGTGCGTGTCTCTTTAAGGCCCAGGCCTGTGACCGCGCTGTTCCTGCCTGCATGCCTCCCTAGCGAAACACAGCCTTGTTTTTGGTCATCAAAGGACCCGACCGGCTGTAGTTCGCCTCCTGTCCCGTAATGACCCTTGAATCGGGCAGATCGATTGGGATGTAACCCGAAGCAGATGTCACTCGTCGTCCCCTGAATTCCTCTCCGGAGTGGATTGGATGGCTTAGCTGTCGACGGTGAGGCTGTTTCCGTGAGCGAGATCCGTGGTCTTGGCTGTGTTCATCCCGGGTCACGGTCCTCTTCCCGGCCTGCTGCTGATGTCACCTTGGTGAGGAAGGCCGACTCTGAGGCTCCTCAGTCAGTAGCACATTTTCCATTGGTGTCAAACTGTCTTCAGTTTTAAGCAGCATTTCCTTTTTTTTATCATTAAGGTGCAACCGAGAACATTTAAGATACAGCAATGCAGTTAGAGGAACAGGAGAAACATCAGGGACCTGGGAACAGTGGGGGAAGAAAACAACAGAAAAAGACCAAACAAAATAAATATTAGCACTACTAACAATCAGATTATTTAAATTGTAATAAATATGCACCTCATATACACCTAGTGTACATGTAGATATGTGTGAAGTTACATAGAAATAAATTAGCAAATGGTTACATGACGACATGAGACAAATAACCATAGCAGTGTAAATTATATTTGTAATAAATTCCCTAAGAGCAGGAAACATTTCTAGTAGTTCTGGTGCCTGATAAGTTCTGTCAGTACTGGGGTCCATTTCCTGAGGCACTGGGGCGTTTTGCTGGGAGTTTCTGAGATTGGCAGCGTCCTGGGGAGCAGAGCTGCTGCATGATGGGTGAAGGTGGCTCTGCTCTCCTCCTGGTCTGGATGCAGGTCTGCATGGGGGTGCCTCAGGGGGCAGTGGGTTACGTGCTCACGGTTATGTTGGGCTGGTGCCGGCCAGTGACGGCTCTGTTTGGACCTGGGACCGCCCTCCCGGCTGTGGCCTGCATTGTATGGCCTCACAAAAGGCCCTTTGAATACTGGGGTGGCATCTCTGTCCTCTGCCCCCCCCCCCAGCACTCACAGCACTGGGGGACTGTGGCTGGGAACACTGATAGCGATAGCCCACCATGTGTGTGAGGTCAAGCGTGTGCTTTTGCTAACTTTGCTGCCCTCCACTGGCCAGGAGCTCTGACTGCCCACTGGTCTATGCAATTTAGCTTCAGTTGCCGGTTAATGATTGTCTGACTGCACCGTAATTGGGCAGCGAGGGTCACGCTTGGGTAAGCCATTCATTTTCGGTGGCAGAGGGGAGTGTGACTTGGTGAAGCCAGTGTAAACATTACCCTGTGTGTGCTCTCCATGCCTGGCCTCTGAGTTTGCGCTTCCTCCTGCTGGTGGTGCATTCTGGGTAAGTCGCTCTCAGGAATGGAGGTTGTTGTCCCTGCAGTGAGCAGAGTTACCTGCCGGTCACATGATCGTGCAGCGGCAGGCGGCGATCAGGTGGTTTAGTTGGGGCATGGCTTCACTTATGGCGTGCTCTGGCCCCAGGGGGTGCTCTCTCCCCCCTCCATGTTTAATATTTCCCCAGGGGCTCCTGCAGGACCCGGGCTGCTACAGGACGTGTTCCTCCTGCCCCCCTGATGTACGCTTGCTGTGGCATATTGGTCTTGCTCACCATCTTCTCCATTACTACTGGTGGTCTGGGGATCACACACTTCCCAGGGGCTTTGCTCTCTCTCTCTTTCTCTTTCTCTCACTGTCTGTCTTCTTTCTCTCTCTCCCCCATCTCTCCTTCCGTCTTTCTCTTTCACTTTGTCTTCTCTCTCTTTCTCCATCACTCTCTCACTTTGTCTTCTCTCTCTTTCTCCATCACTCTCCCACTTTGTCTTCTCTCTCTTTCTCCATCACTCTCCCTCTTTGTCTTCTCTCTCTTTCTCCATCACTCTCCCTCTTTGTCTTCTCTCTCTTTCTCCATCACTCTCTCTCTTTGTCTTCTCTCTCTTTCTCCATCACTCTCTCTCTTTGTCTTCTCTCTCTTTCTCCATCACTCTCCCTCTTTACGTCTTCTCTATCCCTTTCTCTCTCTCTGTCCCCCCCCCCGACTGTGCGGCATCAGCTTCAGCACTTCACTCTCCCACATTTCCTGTGAAAACCTTTGGCCTTGTAGCGCCTGCAGCTCTGACGGTCCCCACCTCGACCGTGGCTCGGAAAGACATGCATGAACTTTGAAGGCAGAGGAAGCCTTTTGTGTGTCTGTCTGTCTGTGTGAGGTGTGGGTGGGTCATTTCATTGCTGTCAGACCGTGAATACCGTGTTTCACTCGGGATCCTGGACCCTGTTTTGCCCTTTTAAGTGTGTGTCAAGCACTGAGCACGATTGTATGGCAATAAAATAACCTGTGCCTTTTCAGAACATGTGTTCTGTGCCTGGACACATGACAGTGCTCCCTGTGTCAAGTGGGTCTGGGCGTCTGACTGCCGCACGTTCTGGCACCCTCTGGAGTTCGGATGCTCAGGGGCCCTGGGCAGCACTTTGCGGGGATCACGGGCTCTCTTACGAAGCTGCTCTTACTGAGGGACTGTCAGCTACTTCTTCATCTGTAAAACCTGTTGGCTCTCTGGCAGCCTGATCTGGGTGGCTCTGGTTTCTGTGGTCACATGGTCACTGCGCTGTTAAATGTTTATGAACGGCGATGGTACCTCATGCATAAACTCACCTGTTTAGGATTGCATGAGCATGGAGCCGCGCTTCTAGGAAGGTCAGTCGGGACATTAGCTGTCAATCCCTGCGCCCCCAGAACTGCCCGAGAACTGGACGGACACCAGAGAGACCCTGCTGGAGGGAATGGCCTTCAACCTCAAGTACCTGGGGATGACGCTTGTGGAGCAACCGAAGGGGGAGGAGCTTTCTGCTGCTGCCATCAGGAGGATTGTTGCCACGGTGAGCGTGCCCTGCTCAAGCCCATTGGACATTCCCCCAAGGGATTGACCAACCCTCTGTCTGTTGGACACGCCCTGCTAGATTGATCCGCCCCCAGCCTGCTGGACACTCCCCAGATAGACAGCCGGGGGGGGTGTACCAGTCTGGCATGACCCCGCTTCACATCCCCGCATTTCAAACCCCTCTTATGCATTCCAACAGGCGAAAGCCAGTGGGAAGAAGCTGCAGAAGGTCACCCTGGAAGTCTCCCCTCGGGGAATCATTCTGTATGACAGCGCCACCAACCAGCTGATAGAGAACGTCTCCATCTATAGGTGAGCCATCGTCACGCCACCTCACTACCCTGTCCTCTGCTTCGCCCCCCACCCTGGAGGTGCATTCTGACAGTGTGACCCCCCCCAGGATATCGTACTGCACAGCTGACAAGATGCACGACAAAGTCTTTGCCTTCATTGCCCAGAGTCCCCACAGTGAGACGCTCGAGTGCCACGCCTACCTGTGCACCAAGAGGAAAGTGGTGAGACGGTCTGCGCCCCTCTCTGTGCCTCTGCGCCTCTCTAATTCATGTTAGATACTTATCTTCCCCGTAGAGTCGCTACGCTGTTCTCTCCTTAACTACTGCTTGCTTCCCGTTTACAAAGTTTGCTCTGTCACATTCCCACTTCCTCACAGATAATGTGCCCCCACCCCCACAGCCATCATTTCAGAAAGTTCTGTAAACTCCACCCAGCATCTGCACAGAGCAACTTTGAGTCATTCTGTGGTCTGAACCTTGTACTCCCCCGAGAGCGCTGTGAAACGCCCACGATTCACAGTATTGCCCCCCCCCAGGCGCAGGCCGTGACCCTGACTGTTGCTCAGGCCTTCAAGCTGGCATTCGAGTTATGGCAAGCAGCCAAAGGAGGTAAGTTTGTGCCGAACACCCTCCCTTAAAACCCCACAGAGTCTTCCATGCCGTAAAACTGCTTACAGGGGGAGCTGTGAATGACACAGAGAGTGGGTGAGGTCATCTGCGGGTGTGAGTTTGGGCGTCTGCACAGGTGTGAGTTTGGGCGTCTGCACAGGTGTGAGTTTGGGGGATGGGACGGATCACTTAGCTTCTCAAGCTCTTGGCGTCTTACGTGAAGGTCTGTTCTCCGAATCAGCCACACCCATGGAGGCTGTGTGGTGATGGTGCTGACGTGAACAGGAAGCTGGCGAGGAGCATACAGGGGTGTCGCCTGCTCGAGTGTGTTCTGGACCGGGGGGGAGCTTCCTTGCTGCCCGTTGGATCTGCTTTTTGTGGGGGGGGGCTGTGGCTGTGATGTCAATCCACTGGAGTCGTCATGAGCTCCTTCCTTAAGTGGCCTCCACACTTACCCACTTGGTCGTCAGATCACCCAGTGCCCTAATAGCCACTTTGGCTGAAATAACGTCAGTCAGACGTTTCCTATAACCATCTACCGACCTCTTTTATCGGCTGGCACAAAGTTTTCCTCGCTCTCCAATGCAGAATCCCTTAAGCTGCGTGATGTTTGGAGTGTGTCTTGAATGCACTTCCGCTTCAAATCACCCCACAGTATCTTGATAGTCTTAATATGCTTCACAGTTGCTATGAGGTTCTTTTGCTGAAAAGCTGTTTTTTGAATTACGCCAAACATGTCCTCTGTTACTGTGTCCAAATAATTCAATTTCGGATTCATCTCTCCAAAGGACATTGTTCAGAATGTCGTGCTCTTTGTCTAGGTGGGTCTCTGGCAAACTTCATGTTTTTTTTTTAACAGCAAGGGTTTCCTCCATGCACAGCTCCCATGTAAATCAAATTTGTGCGTCTATTTCGGATGGTAGATGCATGTACCTTGACATCAACTGTGACAAGAGCTTCCTGTTTGTCCCATGATGACATTTTAGGATTTTTGTAGACTTTTTAGCATCTTGCAGTCTGCTCTTGCGCTGAACTTGCTAGGACGGCCTGACCTGACCATGTTGGCAGTTGTTTTAAATGCTCCACTTGTGAATTATTCTCCGGACAGTGGAATGGCTGATTCCAAACTCTCTTGATCTTTTTATATCCTTCCCAGACTCACATGCATCTGCAAACCTCTTTCTGAAGACCTCTGAGAGCTCTTTGAATCACACCTTGGTGATACCACTCATTTCAACAATCAAGAGCAAAACAAACTAAATGCCTGATTTAAGACAGGCTCCACCAAAAAGCTCCGTAAACATGTTCTAATCATTTTCACCTGATAAGCTGCACCTGAGTCTAATTCTAGGCATTTTAAATAGTGATGAATGTGAGGGTATCATCTTAATATTTATTATTTACAAAAATAAATTAAAATTTACTTCTTGTTTTTGCTTAGATGATTAATTATGTCACCTTTATCTATATAATTTGAAAGAAGATTTCATAGAGAATAGATATGAGTCAACATGTCCATGCTGTTAAACTGTGTGTGTGTCACATGGTCAGGGTGTCAGTACCCTGTGTCACATGGTCAGGGTGTAGCTGTGAGGTCCAGGATGTGACCCCCACTCTGTGTCCCTCCCCTCCCAGAAAAGGAGAAGCAAGTGAAGTGTGGCCCAGATGAACAGGGCGGCAGTAACTCGACATCGGAGAGCTCGGCCAACCTGAGGGGAGGAGGTGAGACACCAGTCCGTTTTGGGGAGGGGGGGTAAACTGGGGTGGAATTGCAACTGTGAGGCTCCCCCAAGGCTCAGGGCATGTGCCTTCCTGCCCCCACCAGTGCGATTCCCCTGATTGCGGATTCCATTATCAGCAGACTGTCCCCCCCCCCACCCCACCCCACCCCACCCCACTTCCTGTGACGGGTGGGGCTATTTCCTGTTAGTCGCTGCAGCATGCTGGTGTCAGCTGTCTATTCCTGACAGCCCAGAGGTTCCTGCTGCCTCAGCATGGCGGCCCAGAAGGACACCGGGACAGAGAACCCCCCCGAGATGGAGGCGCCGTCTCCTTCAGCTTAATACTGACACATGATAGCTGTGGGGGGTGGGGTTGATATCGGTTAAGTCACGAGGGGGTAGGGGGGCACACCTGCCAGGGACCATCTAAACTACTGCCTGCTGTATCCTCCATACGTGTGTGTGCGTGTGTGTGTGTGTGTGTGCGTGTGTGTCCCTAAAATGCAGTAAAACCTGAATTTTTAGGTGCCCCCGTTTTTCAAGTGCCCACAGTATAAACCTCACTTTTATAAAATTCTGAGTGCAATCAAACTAAAGATGGCAAAAGTTCTGTATTTAGTTTGGTTGCTTATGGTTAAGGTTAGGGCTGGGTG
>JAABNX020000012.1:178994-206576 GCA_015163995.2 Mormyrus lacerda | reverse complement strand
TTTGAAAACACAGTTCTTTTCTATCTCCACCCCAAACTGCCAACAGCAGTCAAGTGGGTGTTTTTGCTCAGACAGGGATGAGGTCTCCCACAGAGCCAGCTATGCTCTGCCTTGACCAGTCAAGTTGCTCGTCTGGCCATCGGGCCTGCAGAGGCCTCGAAAATGGCGGCTCTGAGGCTCATGTTTCTTCTTTTAATGCTGCTTTTGTTCAAGGGGGCGGTTGTCCCATTGTAGCTGCAAATGCCGCAGGTTTTTGTTGTGGTGGCAGAGAGGAGCCTGAGAGTGCAATGGCAGGAAGTGGGGCCTATGTCGCACACAGGAAGTGAGTCACAGAGCACACAGGAAGCGAGAGACTGCACACACAGCACAGGAGAAGGCAGAGAGGGTCCTGAGCAGGATTGCAGCTGCCTGCCGCTCCCCTCCATGGCGATTCTCAGGTGTGCTGAGTGCATGTTTCTCGCACTACTTGAAGGAGGTGGATGGAAAGCAGGCCAAGGCGAAAGACACCCCCCCCCCTAAGCAGATTCTGCTACGCTCTGCTTTCCTGAGCTGGTGGAAAACCAGCGTCATTGCCAGCATTTAGAGTGGCGAGAGGTGATTCACCAGCAGGGGGGAGAGCGACCTGGAAAACCCTTGCCGACGTCACACGGAGCTGTGATAGTGGTGATTTCACACTCGTCCACGAAGCTGTGATAGTGGTGATTTCACACTCCGTCACATGGAGCTGTGATAGTGATGATTTCACACTCGTCCAGGAAGTTGTGATAGTGATGATTTCACACTCGTCCAAAAAGCTGTGATAGTGATGATTTCACAGTCTGTCACATGGAGCTGTGATAGTGATGATTTCACACTCGTCCACGAGGCTGTGATAGTGATGATTTCACAGTCCGTCACATGGAGCTGTGATAGTGATGATTTCACACTCGTTCATCCTGCTCATGATCAGGCTGACTTCAAGAGAATCTGCCTCCCCTCGGACGTCAGGCCTTCAGTTGCTCCTCAGGGATAGTCACCACTTATGCCCCCCAGGTGCGGCCCTGAAAATTGCCCTGCCCACGCCAGTCTAGTGCATGGGTGCATGCCAGGTTTAAAGGTTAGAATCCAGCACCAGCATGTCACCTTGGGGGGGGGGGAGCTGGTGTTAGTGAAACCTGCTGACTAGCGCTAAATTCGACTTATCTTTTTGTGTATTACATTTGGTCAGTGGAGCACGCCACATGCTATTGTTTCGGTAAGTCATGAAAGCGATAATCACTGAAGTGGCACTGAAGAAAGACACAGCTCAACAACCACAACATCTTTTAGAAGAGGAGATATTGCACATAAATTAGATAAAAAGTTGTCTGACCCCCCCCACACACACAATACTACTACAATCATCACCAGGGCTTTAGACGCCCGGCTATTTGCCACTTTACGGACATTTATTTGCGCCCCACAATTTGATAAGCAGATTAGTGGTGTACCTCAGATATTAGTGAGATGCATATTGTGACGCCCAAAAGGCAGTAGGCTATATAAATTCAGACGCCTTTATGTACCTCCAAGCCACTACAGACGGCGCAAGACTTTGTGACCCTAACAGTCACTCAAAGTACACTGAAACAGACACAAACAGGGTTTAAATTCGGATGGAGCCCAGCTCCGCTTCCTCCTGCTGGAGGAGCAACTCCACCTACTTCGATGTTAACCTTGTTTTCTTAGTGTGCCAAAATTTTGTAGAATATTCAAAGTAAACTGTTTCATAAAAGCTCAGTTTTACAGTAAAGATGTTTTTCCCATCAGTTTTAATGTTCATTTTTATTAATATCTCTGATGAGACATTTATTTCTGGAGTGGATGAGATATTCCTACATGACACCTTGATTTCTGGCCCATTGTATTGTACTTTGATTTATTCCGCTTACCGTACTGTTGCCAAAATATAGCTGACTAGGTAGACCCTGCAGGAGGTAGGCCTAATTATTACTGTTCACGGATTGCATCTTAAACATAATTTTTAAACGCATTTTCACAGGTATATCATGAATGAATAAGCAAGAATATTACCTGTGGTGACAAGCCATTTGATGCTTTTTAAAGTTTCATCTACATGTTATTTTTCAAGAAATTATAGCACCATTTAAGTGCCACTTGATATGTAGAATAACCGTATGAAATAAAAATAAGATTTTATTCACATTTGTAGTTTATTTTGTATTGCTTCTGTCACACAATATATCAGATGAACATACCGCAGCCTATCTTTAAGACTGTGAATCATAAATACATATGACAACTAATGAACATATGTAACCAAAAAAACAAATTCAGGATCCACTCTGTACCTGACAAAGTTCCCCTCCTTTCTGATTCTGCTTTAATCCCTCACCACAGTGTAACTGATTCAGAATGTTGGAAGTCTGTCTTAGGTCATGCTTGAAATTAAGATATTAGATGTGATCGTTTGCGTGTGGCGGCTTTAGTGACGTCAAAGCGGAGGTTGCCGTCGTCAGTGCAGCTAAGCTTGGGAGCGCAAGGTGCGCTGATGACAGCGGCGGAGAAGACGGGAAAACCGCTACTGCTCGTTCACATCACAGTGTGAATTATCAAGATAAGCGTCTCATGCGGAAATATCGGCATTTTGAGTATATAACGCCACCTTCAGGCATTCCGGGGAGCTTCTCCAAACATCACATAGTTTTAAAATCTATTGTTTTTTTTTTATATTGGCCTAATATTTTTGAGCCTTCTGAATAGATAAACATGAAGTATTTCTGTATAAGTTTAACTTCTGGCGCGCCCTAGGTGATGACAAATACCTGTTCGTTCAAAATTATCGTTATAACCGTATTTTTAGGAACCCAAGCAAACAATTAATTTACCGAATTTTCTGGCATGAAATCAATCATAACAGAAACCATAATCCATAAACAGCATAAACGCTGGTTCAGATAGGTGTGGGGTTTTTATGTTCATTTTGATCAGATGAATACTCTGTAATGAAGTCTGTAACAGACCGTGCAGGAGCAGCCGCTGATACACAGGAATATACGCATCACTTCACACCCATAGCTAGTTTAAAACTCATGAAGCTGATTGAATAAGCTTAAACTGGTCAGCAAACGGAAACGGTCATTTGTGAAACAAGAGAAGCGCTTGCTCCGTCTTACTCAACTTAACATCCTGTACATGAAAGCGAAAGCGAGAGCCGCCGAGAGCGCGGCTGCATCCGGCTGACGGTGCGAGTGTCGCCTCTGAGAACCGCAGGGCGGCGCCCCGCCACGGCCAGAGCTCGATCACCATAAGTCCCTGATGGAGTTCGCCGAGCATATCAAGACCGCCAACATAGAAAACGTGGTCCTCACACAACAGCACGGAGCGCCGCTCAAGGGGACACTGTGTGTGACCGGCCACCACCTGCTGCTGTTCGGCAGGGACGGCGACAGCACCGCACAGCTTCTGCTTTTGCTCCGGAACATCGACGCCGTCGAGAAAAGGCGAGTAGAGTCGCTTCTGCATAGTAAGATAAATAGCCTGTTATTGGTATTTCTTAGCGCAGCGGTTCGGAATCGCAAATCCTATAAGCAGAGTCTGATCACTTTATTTAGTGATGTTTCGTAGTTAGAGAGCTGTGACCTAAGGGGGAATCCTGTCTAAACCACATAGAAGCTCGACTTTATCTGCACCTGCATCTCCCACATTCCATAAGGAGATAACAGATTGAAGGCTGCCCCGATGGCCTCAAACTGCACAGAGATGCCATGACACTGCCGGGGTGCTCCCACCCCCCCCTGACTGCCCTGCTGTTTCTCCTCTTAGCAGTGTGGAGAACCTGTTGGAGTTCTCCGGCCTGCGCTTAAGTGCACGGAGCCAGCGTGACAGGTTTGGCACATGGGGCTGTACATGTGGTCCTCCTGGGCCTGCTTGCTGTGTGCCACCCAGAGATAGTTTGCCTTGCCCTGCTTTGTTTTCACTTGTTTGCCTGACCCCCCCCCCACCGCCCGCCCGCCTCTCCACCAACGCCGGACGAAGCCCATGTGGCTGATGCTGACTACGCGGGCTTGACCCCTGGCATCCCGCACCCCCCCCAGCCAATATGCCTCCTCAGAAGATAGCGGCCACCTATATATTTTAACTGGCTCTGCTCTTTGACAAGAAAAGACTTTTGCCAAGTATTTGCTACCCCGCTACCTCGAGTGGCCCGTCTGGCCACCAGCAAGCAGCTGCCTTTCGTCCATTACAAACACGTATTTCACCTACCGAGCCAGACAGGCTGACTGTTCCAGTGCAGGCAGGAGGCGGCAGGAGGGAGCTCCACGTGGGGCACGCTTGGGGCACTCATGCTCGCTCTTGCTGTGACGTGTGCTACGGGAACTGTGCTAGAGGTGGCCCGGTGCATTGTGGGTAGCAGTGACCATTGTGTCTGCTCTATGTAAAGGGCCATCGAGTCATCTGGAACCATCACTGTGAAGTGCAAGGACTTGCGGATTCTGCAGCTGGACATCCCAGGCATGGAGGAGTGCCTGAATGTCGCCAGCTCCATTGAGGTATGGCCCCCAGTCTGAAACCATGCATGGACACCATGCAGCCACCCTCTAAGGGACACACTGTCTCTAAGGATCCCCCTGTCTCTCCAGGCCCTTTCCTCCCTGGACACTGTGACGGATCTATACCCATTCTACTACAGACCCTCCAACCTCAGTCTGAAGGGCCCCTGGGGACTGTCTTTGCCAGTGCAAGACTTTGCGGAGCTCAGCGCACAGGTGAGCCCCAGGACATGCTGGCAAACTGCCCTTTGGGAATCGAGATGAACACGTGAAGAGGTAGATGCATTTCCAGTACAGCCACCCTGCAAAATAAGAAAGGAAGTAGATTGTAGAGTCTTTATTTGTCACATGTAGTTATAGCTGCTACAACATACAGTGAAATGCTTTTTCTGGCAAAAAGTACCCTGGCTGTGCTACACATACAAAAGTGCATATAGTATATATAATACACATAAGTATACGTAACATAACATTGCACTGTGAAAGTATAAATATAAAGTATAAATTGCACTGTATACAGATTGCACTGCAAAGATATAAATCTCACTGTAGGTTTGCCATAAAGTGCAGATCTGCAAATATTTTACAAGTTATGGAAATGGAGAGGAGAAGACTGTGTGTGTGTCATTGTCCATTATGTGCTGCGGTTGAGGAGTCTCACTGCTTGTGGGTATAAACTCCTCCTAAAGCACTCAGTTCTTGACTTCAGGCTACAGAGGCATTTCTGTGACCTCAGTGGCCTGAACAGTTTGTGGGCGGGATGGCTGGAGTCCCTAGTGATCCTGGTGGCCCGGGATTTGCACCAACCCTCTGCAGGGCCTTCTGCTGCCGTACAGTGCAGCTCCCATACCACACCGTGCTGCCGTACAGTGCAGCTCCCATACCACACCGTGCTGCCGTACAGTGCAGCTCCCATACCACACCGTCATGTTGCCGGTCAGGGTGCTCTTGATGACTCCAGTATAGAAACAAAGATGTCGTTGGAGATCTTGAACCTCTTTAGATGCCTCAGGTGATAGAGGCGCTGTCTAGTGATGAGAACGTCCGTATGTGTGCTCCGGGTGAAGTCCTCATTGATGTGGAGACCGAGGTATTTGAAGCTGTAAATGGTACTCAGAGGAAACACCTCAGGGGGCACCAGGATTTGAGCCTAGGACCTTTTGATCTGCAGTCACATGCTCTACCACTGAGCTATACCCCCATGGAAGAGGCAGAGATGGAAGAGGAAGTGCCCTAGGGGCCTCTTTCAGACTGCAAGAGGACAACAGGACAGGCAGGAGCCACCCTCTGCCAGACTTCACTGACCTGGGGTCAGCTGCAGACAGGGGAGGGCAGATGTGTAGAGTTTGCAGTTGCTGCTGTTTGTACAACGTTGCTGTGCAATAAAGTGAAATATAAATTTATTAACTAGTTTGTATTACCAGTTTCCTCTTTGCTTACCTATGAATACAGCAGCAGGACTTTGATGGCGGCTGTACTTGTCCCCCCCCCCAGACTGGAAGGTGGCGGCTGTCGGAGGTGAACGGGGATTATTCTGTCTGCCTCTCCTACCCCCCTGCTGTCATCGTACCACAGACTGTCGATGACGATACCTTGAGGAAGGTCGCCAGGTTCCGCCAGGGTGGCAGATTTCCCGTCCTCTGCTACTACCACAGACCAAATAACATGGTGAGAGATATACACACACAGACCTGTACTCATATCTTTGTGGGGACCGTCCATTCATTTCTAATGGCAGAGCCCTCATCCTAGCAATGACAACATTAACCATAAGTAACCAAACAAAATGCAAGTCTTTCTGCATTTTTCATTTTTTGAACGAAGTCTCCGATTTTTATAAAATTGAATTTTATAAACCAAACAAATGGTCCCCACAACATCAAAATAAAAGGTTTTTATCACACTGCTGGAACATTTGGTCCCCACGATGTATCATATATCTGACCCCCCCCCCCACCATACACACACACACACCCTGAATCAGACAGATATGCAGGGTTGAGCAAACACACAACCACAGGCTCAGCCAAGGACACTAAAGCACACAATAATACAAAGGCAGCAGTGCACACAGTAAGATGACCAATCACACGCTCGCAAGAAGATGACCAATCGTAAGCACGGTGCAGGCATGGGCGCCCCTACAGACCTGCCTTTTCTCAGCCTGCCACATCGCTAACCGCTGTCTCCTAGGTGATCATGCGCAGCAGCCAGCCTCTGCAGGGGGCCAATAGGAAGCGCTGCAGGGAGGATGAGTCCCTGCTCCATGCCGTGATCGACGGCTTACCCCGAGGATATATCATTGACACTCGGTCGGCACAGCTGGCCCAGCAGGCTCGAGTGATTGGCGGAGGGTTTGAGTCCAAGGCCAACTATAGGCATTGGAAGAGACTCCACCGGAATCTGGAGAGGTATGGCCCAGTCACGAGGCTCCACCCACACCCAGAGCTCCATCAGAGAGGCCTTCCTCATCCACTCGCTGTTTGCACTCTGCAGAGGGAAGCCGCTTCTGGAGGCCTTTGTCAGACTGGTGGAAGCCTGCAGTGATCAGTGGCAGGGTGTGGACCGCTGGCTGAGTCGCCTGGAGAGCTCCCGTTGGCTGTCCCACGTGCAGAGCACCCTGTCCGCTGCAGGACTACTGGCTGAGTGTGTAGAGAAGTGAGGCCTCTCGCTCGTCGGGATCGCACCAGGACACTCTGCTTTTGCAGCTCTCCCTCCAGCCTAGTGATGAGTGTCTGCTTTGTAGCCCCCTTGTCCTCCCTTTCTCCTCCCCCTTCCTGCCCCCCCATCAACAACTAGCACCACTCTCATCCACCCCCGGCTGCACAGAAACGTGAAACACATGCACAGGCACACTACGGAAGTCAAGAATAGCTGTGCTAGCAATTATGTTTTAATGTCTTCCTCCCAAGATAATGCGATGATTACCGTGATCGATATGCCGTTCTTAGCCTCCGTAGTATATGCATAATATAGGAAGGCAGGGCCTGACACTGGAGATAACGAAGCTGTGGAAGGGAGGGTATAGTATGGTACAGAGTAAAGGTACACTATAGAGAGTAAGCCTGTCTTTTGAGTGATACCTTTGCACCTTTCTGGGCAGCAGCGTGTCACCATGAGCCTAACATTTATATTCATACATTTGCACTACTGAGCCGTGCTCTTGGTCTTGTCACTTCCTTTGCCCCAGGGAGGGCTGTCCAGTGCTGGTGCACGGCTCAGAGGGCACCGACACCACTCTGCTTCTCACCACCCTGGCCCAGCTCATCCTTGACCCTCGGTGCCGCACCCTACCTGGCTTCCTGGCCCTGCTGGAACGGGAGTGGGTCCTGGTGAGTCCCCCAGACCTTACCTACGCGCCGTCTGGTGTGGTCTATTTACGGGCAGTTTCCCTCCCCAGGCCGGACACCCTTTCCAGCAGCGCTACTCCCATTCGGCTTACTCGCACGCCCGGCCCAGGCAGGAGGCCCCCGTGTTCCTGCTGCTCCTGGACTGCGTGTGGCAGGTTCAGCGCCAGTTCCCGCTGGCCATGGCCTTCGGCGAGCCGCTGCTGCTTCTTCTGGCTCAGGAAGTCTACGCTTCCAACTTCGGCACCTTCCTCTGCAACAGCGACGCCGAGAGGTGGGGGGGAGACGGCCACCGTGCCCCATCCCGACAAACACACCGGCCACACATTGCACTGGCTTGGATTTCTGAGGTTAACTGTAGCAAAGGCCCCACGGTGGTGTCTTGTCCTACATTTGAACCCAAAAACATCATCTCCTCAATGGTGTGCAGCTCCCTTGTTTTAATACTGGGTGGCAGCAGAAAGCCAGATCCTACAGCCCCCACATATTTGCTCCTCTCCTGTCATGCAGGAGCTGTCAGGCAGTGAAGGAGAAGACACACTGCCTGTTCCAGTTCCTGCTGAGGCCAGAGCAGAGGGAACACTTCGCTAACCCCCTGTACCAGCCCACGGAGCTGGCCATCTGGCCGTCTGTGTACCCACCGTGTATACAGCTGTGGCATGGTAGGCGGCAGAGGCACATTAACAAGCTCACGGGCCCCTTCTTCTGCTCCACTCCCCCAAAACATAGAACTAACTATCAGACTATTACATATTAGTAACTATAGAATTATTTCTACAAAGTCAAAGAGAATGTGATGGAGTGTCAAAGCAGAACAATCACATCAGGAGACAAACCAGCAACCAGAAAGAGCATAACAGAGACGTCTCAGTAGCAGTAACCTTAAAACATTACACTCTCATGCAGTGTGTGTCAACTGCGTCCACAATGTGTGCTAAACACCCATTTACCGTAGTGGAGAGGCAGTTTGTCTTTGGCTAGTAAGTGCCATTGTCGTTCCATTTAATTGGGAAGAACCAGTATGATGCACAGGAAGGTTATCCAAATATATTTTCCCAAGAGCCAAATTTTACCAACAACAAAAACCCAAGATAATCGTTACCTCTAGTTTTGCCAGATGGTAATGGCTCTTTTACACACGGCCTGTTTTGCACGCCCCAAACATTCTGACAGGCCGCCTTTCGGGGAATCCTGCTGTACAGGGTGCGGTTACGCTCTCTGCTGCACCTTGCTTAGATGAGAAGGTGCCTTCGGACAGCTGAAGCCTGCGTCTGACCTGCACGGCCTCTTCGTGCTTTTTCAGGGCTGTTTTTCAGGTGGACTTACAGCACCAAGTACCTGCAGGAGGCCATGGAGGAGATGCAGCGCCTGCTGGCCAGGAGCACAAGCCAAGGCTGCAGACCGGATTCGACAGAGCTGGGGGCGGATAGGTGCTTGGCCCCCACCCCTGTGGCTGATTGACGAGAGACTGGGCATGACAGCAGCAGCATCTCCACAGCGACACCTTGAGTTACACACGGAGGACAGTGAGGAGCTCTATGCGGACACCGTGCCTACGGCTAGCAAACGGTGACACTGGCGGTTGGTACGTACCTATGCCAGGCCTGCTGTGAGAAATGAGGAGATGAATACAGGCCTCAATGTCCATGTGGCCAGGCGCCCATTAAGAGGCCACTGAACTGATCATTGTAAACATGCCACAGTCCCCTTATAAGAGCTGGCCAGTTACATACAGCGGCAGCATTACTGCAAAGTGACGGGAAAAAGTCATGATTTACTTTAGAACAATGTGAATAAACTTTTCAGATTACCTGTATAAAACTGGATATTCAAAGCCTGTACCCCAACACCCCACCCCCTTTGTAATCATCCATAAATATTAATGAGATGTGTTTTGTGATACCCAGAAGGTAGTAATCTGTATAAACTTTATGTTTCTTAAATTTGATTAGCGGAGCACACCACATAATACTGTTTTGGTATACTACGGTTTGGTATACCTCAGTGCAATATGCACTCTAGTCCCGGTGAAGTAGAGCAGCCACGACATCTTTTAAAAGAGGAGATCTTGTGGATAAACAAGGTAAAAAGACGTCGGCGGTGTTGTGGTACTTTTTGCACTTCAAAGTCTGACACATTTATTAATCATAAGGATATGCCCTATTTATACTAATAATGACTTTTGGGCGTAATATTTTAGCCATAATACTAAACTGCTAAAATTGTGGGCGTAAATGTTTGTACAGCACCAAAAAGCTGGCGCCTGGCCAAATGGTGTGCCTGTCATCTGAAGCCTTGGTGATTATTGCGCGATGTAATATTGATATGACATCACCCAGCCCAACTACAAACGCACTCAAGTGATATGACCCACCAAGTGAGCAGGCAACACAGGGCTGAAACATAAAACGACGCAGGACCAGCTGTGGTCCGTAGGCTGCCGCAAACGTGCCCATCTCAGCTAGGAAAAGCCACCTTTTCCCTGAAGCTCTACTGCACGTGCAACAGCACGTGCAACAGCACGAGTAACAGCACGAGTAACAGCACGAGTAACAGCACGAGTAACAGCACGAGTAACAGCACGAGTAACAGCAGCTTCATGAGTGATTCCATTCCAGTACATCTTACAGTGCCTCCCCAGAACATCAAAGACATAAGATTTCAGCCGACAGCACAATAAGCTGAAATCCCCTTTATTGTGAGAACTGCATGAATCACTGATCAGCATTCGGGGGGGAGGTTTAACGCTTAGCAGTATCCACAGAACCAATGAAAATTCTGTTAGACAGTCCAGTCCAGACGGCCGTCCTGACAGGCGAGGGGCAGAGCTGCAGGGTATCACTGGAGGTGGGTGAGAGGGGGGGCCCTTGTCCTTCATCCCTCAAACTCAAACTCAAAGTAGTGTGGGTCAAAGTAATGTATCCTGACGTAGCCATCCTCGCCTCCGCTGCTGTAGCTGCGGGAGAGATGAGACAAGACCATGTCACACAGCAACCAACACAAGATCACACACACACGCGCGAGCGCGTGCGCGCGCGCGCTCCGTGTTGCTGCCACACACACATATGTGCCACAAAACTGCCGTATACTTCAGTCAGCAAAGGGGAGGGGCAAACCTCTTTCCATCTGGATGGAATGCAACGCAATTGATGGGCCCAAAATGACCTTTCACCCTTCCAAACTCTTCCTCATATGCAGCATGGAAGAACCTGGGTGTAGAGACACCATTGGGTCACATGCATGGTTCTGACACCTCAAACTCGATACTGACCCCCCACCCACCCCAACTGTACAATTACCTGGCCTCGAATTTGCCAATTCTCGTAGAGGTGGTGGTGACCTCCATGGCCTCCTGTCCACCTCCCATGACCACCTAAAGAGGAACAGAACGACACTCACACCAGTGTCCACTGATGAAACATTTATGCAGTGTGTGTGTGTGTGTGTGTCTCTGTGTGTGACACTGCGGAGTGTCAGGCCTTACATGGTCCATGATGGGGGAGATGGCAGCAGAGTTGACCGGTCTCTCTGTCTTGAAGGTCTTAATGTGCTCCAACGAAGTTGAGTCAAACAGCTGCAGAAAGTGGCAGCCAATCAGCTACAATTAACGTTCTGGGCAAACAAACCTCGATCTCTACAATGAAAAGATGCTCCTGCTCTTTGTCAGCCTGTGTGATTTTAAAGCTAAGATCGGCACACAAGCATCGGCTTCAAAGAAGGACGGTCACTGATGCTGCAGACCCCCAGTCACCCAGAAGCCCAGCACCAATGCTGCATACCTTGGCAGTGTTGTCCTTGGAGGCGGTGATAACCATGGTGAGATCCACTGAGGTCTGGATGTCATTGATCTGCTTGGTGTGCTCCTTGACCTTCCTCAATACCTCTCCAGACTGTGAGGAGAGAGCAAGCAGGAAAAGGCTCAGCTCGCTGCAAGACCTACCTGAACTAGGAATGGTGCCATTTTAAGGCACAACACATAAACAGAGCCACGGGAGGCAGATGGACTGGATCAGTACCTTAGCGCTGAACTGATTGATCTCTCCATTCTCATGGCCAGCGATGACAAACTCCCCCAGTGGCCCCCACACGGCACTGGTGATTTTCGATTCGCTGCACGGTACTGACACATAGGGCTGGTTCTCCTCTGGGGAGGGGCGCAAACATTAAGAAACATGATCGTTTCCACAAGGAGATGAATCATCAATCTTGGATCTACAACCAGCACTGCAGCCACAGAGCTGCTCTGATTTAACATCAGTGCTGCAGCTTTGTGGTTCCAGCTACAACCGAGTGGGGCCATGAGATGGGATCGCATGCGGCAACATTCCCTGAAGACAGCCAACGGTACATTAAGTTACTTCTGGGTCACCGATACAGCACCGGCCAGGGTCCGGCAGCGGGGGAGAGGGTCGCCTACCGATCTGCTGGGGGTCTCGAAGGTCAAAATAGTTCAGGTAGCACTGGTAACCCATCTGCTTGTCTGTGGAAAACATGATGATGTTCCCGCTAAAGTCAAAGCCGCAGGTCCTCACAGCAGAGCTGGTCTTCAGCAGGGCCAGCTGTCGGCCTGCGGGCAGAGACACGGGTCAGCTGGAAGGTGAGAAGCCGACGGGGCCCAGCCCACACCCCCACACAGGTGCCACTCACCCGTCTGGCAGTCCCAAAGACGGCATGAGTTGTCAGCTGACCCTGTTAGAACATGTTTGGTATCCCCTGAACCAACTATTAAGGAAACTACAAGCTTGGAATGCCAGGGGACATTAGCAGAGGGATTTTGTCTTGGTGTTTGCGACAATCAACATAAAGCTTTAATATGGTAAGAATCACCAGGAGACAAAACAAGTTAATTCCATCGAAAAGGACAGATAACACATTTTTGAGAACACCCCAGGACGGTGTAAAAAAAAAAAAAAAAAAAAAGCAGCGTTTCCAGGGTAACAGCCAGCGCGCGACGGTATGCAGCATCAGGATACAGTCAACATCGACACACCAGACGGCGCCCGTGTGGCCGTTGTAGGTGCCCAGCCTCTCGCCGTTCACCGAGTACCACACATTCGCCACCTGTGTCCATGACAGTAGTATCACAATCACACCTTTTTTTAATCAGCATTTACAAGATAGAGTCAAACGTCCATACCGTATCTTTAGCCACAGAGAAGAGCAAATCGCCTTCCCGGTTGTACTTGATCTGGGTGATGGACCGTTCATGGCCCTGCAGGAGGATGGGTCTCTGGGTACACGGGGAAAGGGTTAGGGGGAACAAGGCAGCTCAAACCCTCGACAAACATTAGGGCACGGTTTCTATGTTGAAAACGTACAATACACATTATATAAAAACAACAGGGCTAAAATTTGCCGTTCGACGATAAATAATGACCAAAGGAAAAAAAGACTTGGATCTAAGACTAAACAGATGCGATCAACTGAGCAGCTTTAGGTCCTTTTAAGCCATTGAGAATGAGCGTTTAAAGATGCATCAGCACTCCGGACGCGGAGTCGCGACGAGAAACCACAGAGACAGAAGCCGGCTCCCTCCGCCGGTTCCACACGCATTTAACGGCGTACTTAGTTACTAACGCGCAACATTCCATCATAACGGAATCCAGAATGATAAGGACAGTAAAATTTAAATTATCTTGTGTTCAACACTCACCATAATACCACGACACTGTAATACAGTAAAAAAATCTCTTCAACTTTTAGAATTATTTGTCTATAAAACAGAAACTAGTAGGCCAGGCTACAGCATGCAGATAAGTACGGGCGTAAAAAGACCAAACGCTTCCGGGTCAAAGCGTTAAGGAAACGCGGCTTTTTCCATATCAGACTACATGCCATATAGCGCCATCTATAGTTGGTATTAAGTACTACTTCCAGGTCAAAGTTATTGTTTTGGTCATATGACATGCAACGACTGTTATGGTGTCTTTGAGTAAGTATTATAAAGGCTATGTTTGATTAACATAAGGATTGTTACGGTTAAAATGTTGGAAATGCACCTCTTCCCATTTTGAGCCGTATGAAACGAAATGCCTTTTAGACTATTTATAGTTTTTTTTAACATTTCTTTAGCAGACGTTTTTATCCAAAGCGATGTACATTTTGAGGAAGCAGGTCAGGAGTATAGGGGGTTACATACTTTATTTAAGCACCCAACGGAGATTTAAACCGGCTACATTCTGATCCTGGGCACGACGGCTTAACCCGCTAAGACGAACACCAGGAAGCCATTTGAACGAGAAAAGTACTTAAATAATTACTTTTCCTCATTTCTAGTTAAAAGTGCGAAAACAAAGTTCAAGAAGACTGAGAAGAATGATTGTCACAAGTGAATGGCTTCGGCACATTACAGCGACTCCTAAGGCAAATAGGTTCGGTGGGTTAAGGCATAGAGATCCTTCATTTGAAAAGAAATTTGCCCTCTGCCCTCTCCTCGCAGCAGAGGTCCTGAGCCTGCTGCTGGTGGCTCTGCTTTGGGGGGCTACTAACCCTTTCCTGAAGAAAGGAGCAGAGGGGATAGAGGATGTCAGAGGGGGCAGAATGGTATTTCAGCTAATAGCTGAGGTCAAGTTCCTCTTCATCAACATCAGGGTGAGTATAGAGCACAGTGCAGGTGATGAAAGCGGCAAAAGATCTGTAGTATTAGTGCTTCGATTTAGAGATTGTTATATAGTGTCTTGATGCATTTGTCTGCAATATTGTTTGTGCAGTAAAATTGGTGTATGCTTTCGCACACATTTACCCCATTCACAACGATGGTGAATGCACACACACGATTACACACAAATTGCACAGTCATCCCTGAGCTTTATGGAGCTCTGCAGAGGTTGAAATGGCTCTTACTTCTCTTCACAGTACCTTGTGCCCTTCCTGCTGAACCAGAGTGGCTCTCTTGTGTACTACCTCACTCTTGCCACCACAGGTGAGCTGATGACATGATGTCAGCCTTGGCTTTCCATTTCAGAGTGTCTATCTTATGTCCTGATGCTGTACTAGATCAAGATCAGTGATGAGATGCTGTGGTGCTCTGTGACCTAACTCAGACCTGTCCCTGGCTGTGCCTGTGACGAATTCCCTCACCTTCCTCTTCACGCTGCTAGCAGGGAAGCTCCTGGGAGAGGAGGTTGGTGGGAAAGGCAAGTGTCTTCTGGGTCTTTGAGCGCTGCTATGTGCGCCCTGAGACAAATGGCGCCGTAACCTTGAGCAGCTTCTCTGTGCCCTCAGGAGCACTGCTGGGGATGTTCCTGACGATGCTGGGGGTCACGCTGTGTGTCACCAGCTCCATCAGGGAGAGCGACACTGCAGGATAGAACTGAACCTCAACCCAGAAGCCTTCGTGTGAGGGCTCTGCTACATCACTGACAAGAATGAAGCCTTTTTAATCTCCACAGAGCTCAGGCTGGGACAGGAAACTGATAATGCTGGAGTTCAGTGAATTTAGCCAGAAAATGAGTCTCTCACCCACAGTTAAAAAAAAAAAAAACAAAAAAAACTTCCTAGTTCAAACGTACAGCTGACCTCATGTGAATTTCCAGCGTGTAGCCTTAAGTAGGGAAGGGCCTTCACAAGCACCTACCTGGTGTGCAGAGAATGGGCCCTTCACAGGTAAGCTCTGTGCTTATGGTTCATTTAGCTGTTGTGAGGTTCACTGAATATTGCAAGCTCTTAAATGGATCCCTCTGTCTTAACCTCAGATGGAACTCCGATTCCATATTTACGGTAAATGTGTGAAATGATTCCGTTTCCTTCTTATTATTCCAAGTAAAATAAAACATGGCTACAAGTTATTAAAAATCCCATTTTTATGTGAAAGAATTTTTAGTTGTACATTTCTTAGACGTGTTAATGTTTGTCATATCTTAATTAAGCAGTTAATAAATGTACTTGAATGACTGTCACATTTGATGTTGCTGCTTTGGAACAGAGCATCTAAAAGAGACTTCCTGCAACTGACTCCCAAGTTTTCCAGTTCTTCACACTGCACTGTACTTGGTGACTTAGGTCATGTGACGCCCACGGTGGGAAAAATATGTTGTATTACTTTCAGGCTGCTGTTGTGTAAGTTTACATATTACTGATTATGAACCCTAAAGTTTAGAAAGACTGGCAGGAAATTTCTCCAGGCCTGGGCTGCAGTTCTGTCCTGCGCTGCTTGAACCGAACATCCAAGCACCATTAGGTGTACTGTGCTTGTCTCACACAGTAATTGTGCCATCAGGTAGTTGGTCACTCAGTTATACTTGACTTCTTGGTGGGTCAGAGAACTCCCTGATGTCCTAGATGTTGGTCTGGATCCATGGAAATTTGTTTCCTGAAACAGATTACCGATCAGAAAGGTCCTGTGCATTAATCTGAAAATTAAACCAGAATCAGAGCAGTTCTCATTGGCTCACTGGTCCTTCACTCACTTCTTGCCGGGTGGTCTGCAGGCTTGGGCTGTTGGCTCCTCCGATGTGGTCAGTTTCTAGTTCTGACCTTGAGGACTGAGCTCTCCAGTTCTGAGTAGCCAGCTGCTTAAACAAAGGTGGAAACCGTGACGGGACAGACATATTCAGGCCGAAGTGTTCTCAGTGACAGTAGTGTTCAGGCTCAGGTGTGCTTGAGCTCAGGTGTGCTTTGGGATGCTTGGAGGGTGACAAACAGGAGAGGCAGGGGTGCACTCAGACTCTTTCACGTGCCTACCTGCGGTCTGTGATCCTTGGGGGAAGCCCTGCCATCATCTTCACCAAGAGCTTCATCCTCCACCGTCTCTGCCACCCTCTTAGACATTGAAAACAAAAGATGAAGTTCCCTCCCCCACCAGAGGGAGCAAAGTGGCAGGATCTGTAAAGCATACAGACCATTGTCATGCCCAAACTGGAGGTCACCTGATCAAGAGGAAGCTCCACGGCAGTGTCTTCATCCTCGGTCACTTGCTGAGCGCCCTGCGTCTCCTCCCTCCTCTTCCTCACAGCACCATTGAACACACTGGACTGTGCTGAAATGTAGTGAGCATGAGTCAGAGTCTCAGCATGTGTGAGATTCCGTACTTGGACATGTGGGGGCTCCACTCACCCTCTCCCCCCTTCACTGCTGGGGCTCTGGGTCCAGCTCGGTTCTTCTGGACCCTCATGGGTTTGGCATAGAAGAGAGACTCATCCTTTTTGGGGCTCCTACCCTCCCTGGGCCCTCCGCCCTCTGCTTCATCCCCAGTGGATCTGACTCGCCGGCTGTCGCCCTACAGGGGTCCAGGATATTAATTCCCTCTTGACGAGGGAGCTGCAGCATAGGCAGGTTGCCAGCAGGAGGCGCTCATACCTCTGGGGACACAAGCAGCGCCGAGTCGCTGTACCTATCCTGTGGGACACTGACGGGCTTCCTGGTCTGCTGGAGAATTGGACAGGAAATGACATCAATGTTGTGAGTCAGGAAAGCAGTGGACTTCTGTTCCGCCGTCGTGCTCCTACCTGCCGATGCTGTGGAAGCTTCCGGCTTCTGGGGTGGTTCCTAAAAGACCTGAGAGTCAGTCAGACCCCAGGCTGCACAGCCCCTCCTGTACCTCGCCCACCCCCCTGTACCTGAGGCCCGCGCCGGGTGCTTTCGGGACAAGCATCTCAACATACGGCAACTTCTTAAACTTCTCTGTCCCCACAGCAACGTAATACTGGCCGTTCACCAGCTCGTCCACGGATGACACGATCCCACCTTCCAGAGTGCACAGCCTGCGGGGGTCGGACATCATGATGTGAAGGGCCCCCAGACCCGCTTTACTTCCCCAAGGCCTCTGTTCAGGCCCCCCACCCCCTACCTGCGCACAGCTCCGGTGCGGAGGTCGGCCTTCTCAGTGAGCAGGCCCAGCACCTGCTCCAGGTCCCGCTGCAGGCTCCGGGGGATGAGGAGGCGCAATGGG
Organism: Mormyrus lacerda; assembly: GCA_015163995.2. Taxonomy (NCBI): domain Eukaryota; kingdom Metazoa; phylum Chordata; class Actinopteri; order Osteoglossiformes; family Mormyridae; genus Mormyrus; species Mormyrus lacerda. The sequence continues at coordinate 188,808 of JAABNX020000012.1, read as the reverse complement.
GGGGCCAGCACGTCGCCATTACGGAACACGCTACACAGAGAGACCGGGGGGTGGGGGTTGTCACATGGCTGTGAGCACACATGGTATGAATATGTGTGTGTAAGGATGCACAGGCTGTTACCCACTGCACAACACAGGGAAGGTGCACAGCCTTCCTCCACCTGGCAGACACACTGGGCCTCTGGGGGGGCTGTACATGAGAGAGAGCCAGGAGTCACCCATGGATTCCACAGGGCCTGCAAAGGGTCCAGCACAGCTAACATAGACGACGAAAGAGGAACAGAGACGGGGACAGCGGCACACGGCCAATGCCTACAGGGGGGGCATGTCAGCTTGCCAGGCTCTAAGGTACAGCAGGAGGCCGAGAGCATGGACCCCCTCCCACCAGCCAAAGGGTCGGCGAGGCTACACCTAACACAAGGCTGGCCCAGGGAATGCTGGGACCTGGCGGCCGCTGCCCATCAGCCTACGACGTTTCAGGCTCAACCGTGCGGCTTGATTTGACTCGCGGCCATGCCCGCCAGCCATCCACCTGTCCAGTGCTGTGACATTCCAGTCGCTCTCACTGAACAATGGCCTGAGAGTGGCTGGCATTCCCCAAATTTCTGACTCACACACTACGTTACAGGGCAGTACACAGATTGTCACAGGTGAATGAACTCCTGGTTTCCATGGCGATGACATGACTGACAGTCTGGGGGTAGGAGGTTACCACAGCTTTCCGGGTTAATGAGTAACGGGCCCGGACTGAGCCAGAGTCGACCCACCTGCGGTCCAGCAGCACCTCGGCCCGCTTCCGGCCTCCTGGCTCCTGTGTTCAAGTAACTGAGAGGAAGAAAACACTGATCAGACACCGTGACACACCCGGACGATTACACCGCAGGGGGTCTTCCTGACCCCCCCAATCTAACCATTAACTTCCATGCGGAACATTCTGGAAAGCCCAGGCTCGGTGGCCCTTCCCCTCTGTTCTCTCGCTCGCACGTCCCCCCCCCCCCCCGAGCTGACAAGCTGCCCACCAAAGGCACTCACTCCAGCTTCTTGAACTTCTCCACTCCGGTGGCCACGTAGGCCCCCCCGGGCCGCAGCTCCTGCAGGTCCCGCACGCGGTGGCCGTGCTGGGGGGTGCGCAGGGCCCTGACCGCCACCGCCGCCCCGATGCTCTGCGTCACCTCGTTGAGGAAGGCCTCCAGCGTGGCGCCGGCCCTTGGCCGCAGCAGCAGCCGCTGGCCCGTATGGAAGGGGTCGCCGTTCCTGAACACCAGCACGCTCTTGGCCGCCGGCACCGACATCCAGCTGGTGGCCATGTCTCTGTGGAGCTCAATCGCCCTGCACTCTCACCACCGCCAAGCGCACTGCTCCCAATGCTGGGTCTTGCTCGCACAACTGCCTTCAGCGTCACTGTTGCTGGTTGCCATGGCAGCAGAGCCAGGCACAATTGGCTGCATGGGCCAGAGAGACAGAGAGAGAGAATATGACTGGCGATAACCTGACACCTGGTCCCCCAATCACATGCAAGGCCGGCCCCTCATGACATCAAAGCAACAGGAGGCTAAGGAGCACAAACATTAGCAGGAAGAGAACAAAAATAATTCATAGTGCCTGGGGAAGACGGGAAGCAGAGGCACACAGTACCCACCAGGGGGCGCACTTCTGCAGCAGCTGACTGAAGCTACGTATTTAAGCAGGTTTAGGTCCGTAGCTTACATGTCACTATTTACTTACAGATACGATCTTGCAGAGATATAGTAAAATGAAACCCTAAATTCAAAATCACTGTGAATTCCTGACCTTTCTGAAAGAACGCTGTACAGCGCATGTATAGAGCAAATCACATGACTCAGCAGATTAATAAGACAGAAGGAAACATGTTACAAAAATATGTATTTATTTCTGGTATCCATTAATTACACACAGAAACAAAACAGACTCATGTCACATTTACAGATTTAGCAGATGGTGGCAATGCATCAGGCCAGACCTGATAGAATCACAAACACCAGGGTAGCTTATCAAGCTCATGCTCCCCACATAGGGATCCGGGAGGAGGTCAAGAGGAGGCCGGGAGAGGGTTGGGGGGAGGTCTGTGTGCGCCATGGGCAGCTGCACGATTGCAGTGCCGCCACACTATAGCTCGATGTGCTCGGTCTGGAACAATCCGGGCGGGGGTCCCTGTTACTGTACAGGAGCGGCCAGCCCCTGCTTCAGCCTGAGGTACTGCAAGGAGAGCAGCGACAGCACAGATTAGCCTCACCCCACTCGAGAGCTAACAGCAGAGCAAGATGGGGGGGAGGGCACCTTCTTGCGGCTGCCGATGGCTTGTTGGACCCACAGCAGCTCCATGGCCAGGCTGCTCCGCTGCAGGCGCAGCTCCTCCCGTGTTCCAGGCAGTTCCTGGACCCAGCTCTGCCGCAGCATCCCTGAGAACAGAGCAGCCCTGTGGTGAGAGGCCACACAGCCAAAGCCTGGAGCTGTGATGCTCAGGGCGGCTGCCCTTACCCGTCTGCCGCAGTTGGGCGGTATAGTTGTAGTCCACAGACACGTTATGTGACACACCCCCGTCCACCGTCTCATCCCCGCCACCTGCCTCGCTCTCGCTCCCAGCAGGCCCATTGTCCTCCACTGTGGAGCAGAGCTGGGATGGTACACCTGGGCCATGATCTCTCTCTGGCATGTGGGTTTCCTGCTGTGAACCTCCAAGCCTTCTTCCTGGGCAGCTGGCACTCAATTCCCCAGCACTGCCTGTACTACTCTGGCGATGGGACACGATTCACAATAACAAAGAATGACATAAACAGAGCAATGAGTGCTTGGAATTCTCCCTCAGTGTTTTATGTTAAGCTCAGCAGTGATGCTGCAATGCAGCCCTAAGCCGTAAGTCCACAACACACTCCGACGGCTGAGTAAATGCAGCAGCGCTCACCGGTGCTGGGAAGCGCGGGGTCGGCATGACAGCTCCGCTCCACAGCAGGCCGCTCAGCTCCCCCTCGATCTCCCTCACGATGTCCTCATAATCCCGGCGCGCCAGGCCGAGCTCCCGCCGGACCAGCCACCCTCGGCTGCTGGCCTGTTACGGCACGGTTCCCGCTTAGCACGAATAGCCTTTTACACATCGCGGGTGTGATTACAGGATTTTAAAGCGGGGAAACGAAACCCATTCGTGTCCGTATGATCACTACTTCCAGCGATGCTATTGGCTGTTTACTGTATCAACCAACGGCTACAACCGGTTACTTAAGTGATTCTTCAAAGGATAAAATACCTTGGAATCCACATAAAAAGGCGAGAGTGCAACGAGCCCCACTCACCTGAAACGCCGTTATCCGCCGCTCTAAGTCCCGCGCGCTCATCTGGCCGCGTCCCCCAGACCCGCAAACCGGAAGCGCCCTTTCGAGCTTCCTTAGCAACGGTTGTCACGTGAACGCTTCTTCTCGTGCGTGTCGCCATCTGTTATTGTCGTGCGGAATGTGAGACCAGAAAGATGCTTTCCTTGTCCCCTAAACAATCGGCGTGTATGAGTTGTTGCACCTTGGTCCTCACCATAGCTTCAGAGATACCGGAGCTGCGATTCAGACTGTTTCTCGCGCGCTGTGAAATACATTTTGCAGCAGAGTCTGCCAGCCATGTGTTAGTTTTGTCATAACAGGATAGGTCGTCAGTCTGCGTATCAAAGAGCCCAACTCCCTGAACAGGACATGCTGGCCACTTTAAAAAGGCGTGTCTCTATGTACTTTTTAGTTCATATAGTTAGTTACCTAAACTGTATTGCATTAATGCATTAAAATAGTCTTCTGATGACAAGCAAGCAGCAGCAGAACTCCCTGAGGGTGAAGTTGTAGTGCAAAAAAAGAAAGAAAATACATAAACTTGTAATTAAATTTTATTTAAAAAAAAAAACTTGTTAAATAGATATAAATGTTGACAGCAGACAGTAAGAAGACCCCTAAAAGACAGGCGGTCACCATATCCTGATGGGCCGCTTCCACTTTGTGAGCTTGCCTGGGGTTCCACATGGACCTCCACCAGTACCGCAGTCAGGGACCACAGAACCGATACAGTGCTGGGGGCTAGGCCTGGCTCCAGAAGCACTTGGGGCTCCAAAGTTTGTTATGCTTGTCATGCAGCTGTATTATGCTGTCTGTGAAGAATCTAACTGCTCCTACCCAGCATGCAATATGACAGTCATGGCCTAAGGTTCTGTCATCACGGCAAATATTTGGGCACATTATAAATCAAGGATGTAAGACCCCCCCCCCCCCAACTATCTCAAAGCATGAACACTGCTGTGAAAAGGTGTCAGAACAGAAGGTAATTATTGAAGACTTAGTTCTCTTGCTGTTGCTGGAGGTTTTTGTCATTTGTTCCTTGAAATAGCTTGTTGCTGTTTCCAGCATTAGCACTACTGAGAAAACAGGCTGACGAGACAGCAGGCCCAAGTCCCAGAAACAGGACTTCACCTCTGGGAAGGAATTTAACCAGAATCACTTCAGCAGAGACGCTGTGCTACGCTGCGTCACAGAGCTCTGAGCTGCAGCAAACTCCTAATAACAGCATTTGTATGTAACATGTGTCGCTGTGCTTCTGGATACTGCTTGTGCTTTTTGACCAGGGTGATGAACCTGATCAGAAGTGGCTTTTCTATTTCCTGTCTATAAAAACCAAGGGTGCGTCGTGGTTAGTGCAGCACGCAGCCCTGGCAGAGCCGGTGTGAGAAGCCCCTTCCCTTTCAAGACACTCAAGTGATCTCATGATCATGAGAGTTTCTCAGAAAAGATCTAGGGCACATTAGCAGCACAATGGCAATATGTGTGCTCATGGACTGAAAGTATGTGCAGCCCCACAAAGAGATGGTGGGATGGAAGAAAGAAGGATGGAGGAGATACAAAGCAGGGGACAGAAGACGGGAAAAGAAGGAGGTGAGGCAGAAAAGGAAATCACAACACCCCCCCAGCCAACAAGGCCTCAGAGCACCCTGCCACTGCGTTGCTGTTGGAGAGTATTGCAGATGCTGGACTCCTAACCGGCCCTCTGGGGTGGAGCCCACTGACACTCATCCTGCTGTGTTTTACTGCTATGCTAATGGACAGCGCCCCCACCTGGAGGCACCAAGAAGAAATCAGGACAGATCTGCTTACAATGTGTGCAGACTGGTCCATGGCGGAGGGCTGGCTCGGACGCCCGGGTTCCTCGCAGATGTCCGGGTTCCTCTCTGCACTGGGCTGTGCAGTCTGCTAGGCTGAAGGCTTTCCCAGTTTTCTACAAGTACTTCCACATTTAACCATGTTACAGTAAAGGTCAGAGCTGTGTACTTACACAACACGGAATTCTACACTTGGAGAGATAAGGAGCTCATCGCATGAGGATGTGTGCTTGGTCCTGTGTCTGGCTGCATTCCCAAAGCAGCCAATCACAGCTGCAGTCACTTCATCACTTGGACAGTCACATGACTGTCTATAGCCAACAGCGTTCCTCGTGGGACTGCTCCTTCCCATCAGCTGCATGCTTCCTCATGGGTTGGAGGTCTTGGGCAGGTCCTGGTTCTCAGCCAAGTGTAACTTCTGTCTGGAAATGTCCTCGTTAAGGTTAAACCCAAGAAAGACATATCTGGACAACAGATGAACAAGATGCACCAGTCTCACTCAGGGCTGGGTAATTATTAGTGAGTCTTCTGATGTCAACTCGCATTTCTCACTGCCAAGGATACATGGAGTTGCTGAGCTCTTCCAGCTGTGGACAGAATACCAGGAGGAACAGGTCACTGAGGGAACGCTTGGGCATACACTGCAAACACCACCTCCAGCTAACACCACTAACCCATTCAGCACCCCAGCTGAGCTGGTCTGCTGCTGCCATGGTGACACTCATGTTGCTATGGAGACTAGGCGAACCCACAACCTTTGCATTATTGTAGCACGTGGTGGCTGAGGGCACAGATCTTACATTGGACAGCAGGTGTTCCAAGTTGTGATCGGAGACAGACTTCTTCTGGTCTTCAGACAGCTCCTCCACGTGACTGTCGAGACTGAAGTGCAGCCTGGCCAGCTTCTCCTGCATCTCCCGCACGTGCTCTAGCTGCTCAAAGGAGCACACTTTACCTGGGGAGGGGGCAGATAGACAGGAATGGCTACAGAAGGCCACAAAGACACCCGCTCCATCACGACTCACACATGCCACATGCTCCTTCTGAATGTCCCTGTGAAGTTGAGACCCTCAGGGCTGTGAAGGTGCCATCTTAAGTGTGACAAAGTCACAAAGGTCATGTGGTATGACAGACTCTCAGGTGCTCAGCTTTGCTGTTTATTTCTGTCTCTCTCTGACTGACGTCTCCAGCGGGATCTCATCAGAAGGCCCCAGCATTGAAGACCCCCCTCACCAAAGGCCTGCAGCTTCCCAGAGTGGAAGTCGTTGAGGAGGTTGAGGAGCCCCCCCTCCATCTCGCGCACGTCGGACACGTCTGTGAGGAACGAGTGCTGCAGGGGGGATGACTGCGCCGCCCTGCTGGGACCAGCAGGGAATGGCACCCTGGGCCTTTCCTTGTGTGGCCTGCAGGTGGTCAAGTGTAAGAGGGAAGGGGATTACTGCCAGCACAAGCCCCTTCCTGTCTGTCTAGTTTTACAAACAGGTACATGGAAAACTAAGCAGATATACGCAACATTAAATACAAAATTCACATGCAAAGCATTTAAGTCACAACGTAAGCATGGTACAGACTGTCCACGCCAGCTCAGAGCTTACCTGGTGGTCTTTGGGGGAGGAACGGTCGCGCTGAGCCCTTCTTTAGACTGTCCAGAAGCTGCCACCGATCTCTTGACCTTGCCCCGGGGCTTGGGGGAGGGCGGCTGGGGCAGGCCAAGGGAGAAGCTCGTGCTCTTACTGGCCGGGAGCACAGAGAGCTTGCGGGGGTTGACGGGGGGTGGGGGCGGCTGTGGCAGCGACACTTTGGGGCTCCTCTTCTTCCGCTTGTCTTCCATGAGTCGGTCTGTCCACACAGTGGTGAGTAAAAGAAGGAAGGAGGGCGCCTCCTGCTGGTCTGGAGAATGACAACAAGGGACAGAAATGAAGTCAGGCACAGCTCTGTAACAGACATGCATTTCAGGTTGCCCAACTCGACTCCTCCTCACACCATGTGCATTTTTAACCACCGCACGGAAAAGAAGGCTGCCCTCCTCTGGCCAAGCGCGCGCACCCACCCCATCCTCGGTTGAGGGAGAGACTTTTACACGGCGGTCCGAGCAGTGAAATGAAACAATAGTGTCAGAACCACGAAAAACATTCAGTAAGCACAGCTCAGATATCCCAGGATATGCTACATTAAATGCACATTTATTATTAAAATTTGCGCATTCGTATTTACCAATAAAATGTATAGTAACAAAACAACAGTAAAAATCTAGCGTTACTGAATGTGACGGGCATCGCTGCTTACATATCCATGGCAGGGACGAGCAGAAGCGGCTGGGGGGGGGGGGCTCAGAGCTCCTGCCTCTTTTATACAGACGTACCCCTGTTCTGAGATCCCTTTTCGAATTTTACGGAGCCCCCGTCCCCCAAGTCCCAAGTCCGGTCAAGAAAATCTACTGTGAACCCTCCCCCCAGTCGAACACCCGCCCCCAGTCTCTGAATGGTACAGATCGATCGATAAACATGTCTGCTGTGGTTTATTAAGCGGTTCTTATTATTATTACATGAATATTATACATATATCATACCTCAAAAATCAAAGTGTGTCGGTTAGATCCTGCAACCACACTGTGCTGCCCGCGCTGGTTAGCAGCGTTAACAATAAACTGTTTGTTTTTCTGCAGCGGACAAAGCTTCGTGATCGCTACCGAGAAGGGTGATGCGCGGACGCGGCGGTGCGCGCTCCGGTGTCCGTGTCGGTGCTCGTGCCCGTGTCCTTACCCTTGCGGTTACGTCTTTTAGCGCCCTGTGTTGCCCCAGCGCCGCTTTTGGACCCTGTAGTGTCGCCCCGCTCCCCCTCGGCGCTCACTGATGGCCGATGGGCGATGTTTTTAAAGAGACAGAGCAGCGATTTCGGCAGCTGCTCCCTCCACTATGAATCCGCACGGAAAAGCGAGACAGTAAGGTTTCAGTAAATAGTGAAAGCTTTTCTAATGTCAAAGTACATCGCTCGAAAGGATGCGGGTTGAAAGTTCCGCAGAAACGGCACAATCCTGAAAATAACTCTACTTAGGAGTAGTACATCCTCTTTTCCATTTATATTTTCTATAAAAATACAAAATATTGAATTAATGTAAATATTTGAATATCGCAAATGAATTCATAATAAATAGGCGCAGCCTTGATTGCAGCCTTGACGGTCATTACTACATGAATAGGGTTTTATAGAAGAAGGTGTGAGGACAGAATACTTGCATGTATTTGAATGTAAAATGTGTTGGTGTGTGTTACATGTAAAAGTTCATCCATACAGATTCACAAAACTGAAATGTAAAATGGTGGCGTGTTGTTCTTCATTGAGCAGAAGGTTTTTGACCAGAACATCATTCTGAAGATGTGTGAGGAAGTAAGTGTTTTTTGAAGTATGTATAAGATTTGGAAGACAACAAAGAAATTTTAAAAATATGTTTCCTGGTTTCCAGGCCAGCACTCTTTATGTCTTTGATATTTCTGTACTATATTATTTTTACGTTTATATTTTATAAGTCTATTTTTACAGTCCCCTGTTAATTATCATATAAAAAGTTTCTATTCCTTGTAATGTGCGCGCTTAGTAGTATTAAATAGGAGTATAAAGTGACCACAGTTTCCTCAGTAAAGTATTTCAGTAGTATTTATCCAAACAAAGATCTATGCATTCAGATCTCTATCATGGCATGTACACGTCTGCAGCAATCATCATAAATTTTTTTCAGAATATGTAATCTGCTGAAAGCCCCTCTGTGGTTATAGCCACATCTATAACAATGAGATGAATTATACACACACACACACACACATATATATACATATATATATATATATATATTAAAAGTCAAGATATCCAGAGTCCAGATATCCCAAGCATAACGTTGTACTCGCTCCATACAAGGTTTACATTAGTCCCTGAAACATCTTAGCCGGTCATAACTGTGTAGGTGCCACATGGTGAACTCAGCAATTACAACCCCTTGTTTTTGGTCTGTGTGGGAGTGTAAAATGACTCCCCTTTGTTACCTACAGTGTACTGAACAGAAAGATGCTTTTACCCAAAGCCAGATAAATACAAAGGGAGACAAACTGACATGTGGTTGTGATGAACTTTGCATTATGCATGGTAGCATTACTTATACAGAAAGAAGACCCTTCCATTTTCCTTTACACTTTGTAAAAGTCAAACATTAATTAGCAGAGGGTGTTGTTTCTCCCATATAATCAACATAATAATAATTACAAAAATAAGTTTTTATATAGTGCGCATTATCGATTCGAATGTAGAAGACCAAAAATCCACCATACTGAATAAACAAAGAAATGGTACCAGCATGGCGGTGGACTGTGATTCTGTCAGTGACTGTATCAATGATTGTGCCTCATAGTGGACCTGCAGCCAAACGCTTCTTGGTCAGATCAGCAGTGGAAAAAATGCAGGCCACAGGGTCTCACCAAAGTGAGTGTTTGAGTGATACCTTAAGGAGCCACACTGAGGCTTCCTGCCAGCCCTGATGACTCCCCCGGGCTTCCTGCCAGCCCTGATGACTCCCCCTGGCTTCCTGCCAGCCCTGATGACTCCCCCTGGCTTCCTGCCAGCCCTGATGACTCCCCTGGGCCTTCCCTCCTGCCCTGTCTCCCCCTGCCGTCCTGAGACAGGCTG
>JAABNX020000012.1:152035-162895 GCA_015163995.2 Mormyrus lacerda | reverse complement strand
GCTAGGGGCCCCATGGGCCCCCTGCACCCCAAGGGCCCCTGGGCAGCGGCCCCGCTGGCCCGGTCCGTAATCCGTCCATGTTCATGACACTGGACATTATTAAAGTTTCTGGTGTTACAAGCTGTAATGATTCCAGGAAAAGCACAGGCAGTTGGGTAGCAGACACATAGCTCGACACACTCTTTAGGTAGCGTGTTTGAATTGTCAGAACACACAAAAGAGCGACACAGCCCAGATTCTTACTTCTTTAATTAGTGGTTCATTCAGTTTAATTACCAGATTAAACTACCAGATTAAAGCTACCAGTCTGGCAGCACACTGCGCAGGGCGGCTGATCGAAACTCCCCCAGGGCAAACAAATCTGGAAGACCCAGACACAGACCTACTTGCGACTGCATACAAGTCCAGCCAGGTGCTATAGGCTTTGGTATGAGAGCGCCGGCTACCAGAAGCTCAGGAGCTCACCCATCCCCGGCTCCGTTTAGCCGGGGGCAAGGGGCTGCTCTTGCAGTGTACCCAGGCATTGGTGTCAAACAGCAAACCAGACATGAACTTCACCTTTATCCTGAAGAACCCAGCCCTGGGTCAGGTTCTGCAAAGGACCATGAGCTTCAGTCTTTGTTCAAACATGGATAAAGACAAGGTGGATTAGGTGAACCTCCAAAGATATGATATGCTGTAGCAGACACACCCACAAGTATGGATTAGTCAGACTGGATTTGCATTCACAGATATATTAAAAAAAAAAATCACTGTAGAATGTAGATATATAAATACTGTTCTACAAATAGATGGCACACGTTTCTGACCCATCTGCTGCTTGGTGCCCCCATCATTCTGCCATGCCGCATGTGCAGGAGATGGGCTTCCGCGGATAGCCCCGGTGCTCCCGAGGGTGCGGGAGATGGGCTTCCGCGGATAGCCCCAGTGCTCCCGAGGGTGCGGGAGATGGGCTTCCGCAGAGAGCCCCGGTGCTCCAGTGGGTGCGGGCCTTTACTACCTGGCAGAGCTAGACACTGCCTTTCTCAACTATTTGGAAATTTTAATACATTTAAAAACCTGCAAGCTAGTGACCCACACAGAAATGTCAATGAAAACACAAAGTAGCTGTAACTCAAGTTCAACAAAGACCAGGAGCAAAACAAGCAAGGCTTTCTGCTTAGAGGTCATATTCTCAATGTGTTTATTATGAATGAGTATAATAATATGATTCAATCCCTGCCAGTGAAGTGGAGTCAGGTATATTACTGTACAAGAAGATTCTAGTGGTAAACTTTGGTTTTAGTCTAATGTTGAATTAACATGTTAATGCAGGGTGGGTTCCGGGAACGTTGAGGCTCAGTATGGACTGCCCATGATAGAGCACAAACAGCTGCCGCCGCCGCCTCCTCAGGCACAGTGCAGTTCATTTATTTACCAACTCTGCTGAGGAACATACTTGCTATATTAATCTAAATAAATGCTTATATTCAAAGTAGATTCTGGACTGTGATATTCTTAAATGTAAAATGTTGTGCATCCATGGCAAAGTTCCCTCCACCGAAGCCCGACCTTGGCTGGGATCCAGCATCCCCCAATCATATATCGATGATGACAAGGATTTCCGGCTTGTCCTCATCGCGGATCTGCATGGCTGAGTATGTGATCGCCTTCACCTCTGTCCCCTGCAACACAGAAGACAAGCCGATATCTTCAGCACTGTATGGACGCAATACCTACATCTGCTGGCTGAAGCAGCCCCACCTGACCCTTTGCAGGGGGCATTCAAGGGCACGCTCACAGTGAAAACTGTGTGTCGGGACCTTGTCTGAACAGCTAGTAGCGTGTGTGAACACCGAACCTAGGAGTAGAGGTGAAGTCGACTAGTTGACAAGTGGACTTTACAGCCTTGCGGTGACAGTTGACGTCGACTAGCCGTTGGTCACGTGATTATGACGCTAACATACCACTTATGAGGAGGCGTGTGTACGAGTGCTAGGAATAGTGAAGCAAAAACTGAGCATTATTCTAGTACCTCATTTAATGCATTAATCAATGTTTTTACCAGCGTCGATGTGTTTCTACCTCAGGAGATTCAATCACAGGCGGTGAAACTCACCAGAGCTTATTAGCGGAATAACATTACATTGGGTTTTATTCTGTTGGAAATGAAAGATCGATCCGGTGGCCAGATTTAATAATGCATTATAAACTTGTCATAAAAATAAAATATAAATAAAAGGCTGTGGCCTGTTTTTTTTTATTGTGACAGTAATCAATAAATAACTAACAATTTTTTGAAGACAGCAGTTGTCATGAAAGTTGAGTGGACACCGAATAGTCGCTGGTGTAGTCGTTGATAAAACCGCAGGAAATGGAATGTTTGCAATGTATATTTACAATGTATATTTTGTGCGGAATGGAAGCAAATAGAAACAGGCTGAAACAATTTATGCAATTGTCCATCCTCAATTTTTTTGAGATGGCGGTCTAATTTAGTATGAAATTACGTGTGAAGTTTATCCTAGTTTTTGTGTGTTTCTGTTGCAACACACGACACAGACAGGCCAGGGATTTGGAACCAGATACTAGGTTCCTGAACTTAGGTGAGAAAGCATCTAATGACGCCAAGGAGCAGGCTGGATCTGGCGTGAGTTTTGTTTTTCTCCCAAAGTGTTATACCGACATTTCAGTCTTCCTTCTTTCACATTTAAATTGGAGTTGTAGCGTCCTGTTGGATTTTGTTGCAGAAATTGTTTCAGCCTGTTTCTATTTGCTTTCATTCCACGCAAAATATACATTGCAAACATTCCATTTCCTGCGGTTTTATCAATGACTACACCAACAACTAGTCGCTGTCCACTCAACTTTCATGACAACTGCCGACTTCAAAAAATTCAAAATGGTGCACCCCCCCTCAAGCCTGAAGGTACCTGTGCTTACCTGTGGGTGCTTGGATACACTGAACTCCTCTCCCCACCTGTAGAAACAGAATGGTCACATGTTTTGAGTTGCTGGGATTGGAGTGTGTGGAGTCCAATCACAGCACAGGACAAACACATCATTCCTCCAGGCAGGGAAGGTTGATGGGTCACCTACCCGATGGACCGGACCCGGAACCGCATGCGGTCGATGCTCAGCACTTTGACCTCCTGGAACACACAGACGAATGGTCACCTCAACCTGCCATGGACTCCTGAGTTTGTTACACCAGGGAAATAAGAGGAATATGAATGCTGTGGTTTTTGGTAAGAGTCACTCTGTGAAGCAACGGCTACACTAGATCGCCGGGGACTGTATGTGTGTGAAAACAATGGCGGGCATGTTTATAAGGAACTTCACTTTCCTTCCTGGACCTGCTGCACGAGCAAGATATTCCAGTACAAGGACCAAAAAAAGAGGAAATCACAGAAACAAGGGGGAGTTTATTTCTCCATCACAACAATCTTGTGTTCGGTGCTAGAACAGGATTAAGCACAAGCCTGAATTTAGAGCTGTGCTGGGTCCTCATGTACACCCTTAATATAAGGGCTATTCCAAATACTGAATCCCTTTGCTGCATGACAGTCACATAAAGGCATCTGAGCACAGAATGGGAAAGGTTTCCAGTAAGTGTCCAGTGAACAGCAGCTTGCAGACGGTGATGCCTACCCGTGGAACAAAGAAGGAGTCAGCACTGAACTTAAACAGCCAGTCATCCAGGAAATGAAACAGCAGAGATTCCATGTCGTCCCCTGTATGGTGGCATGATGGACAGAGAATGACTGCCTGTCTGCACACACTGCACACTCTTAAGTCCCTGTGAACATGAGGTGATACACTGGTCCCCGTGTGGCAGGTCACTAAATGTAGGCTTACAGTTGCCATTTACGCGGAATGCAGTGCCTGTGATTTCTCACACTGCCATGCTGCCCATGTGTCTATGTGTATCATTATCAATCTTGGCATTTCACTTGCCATCGGACCATTTTGTCTCGGAACACCCCCACACTGCAAAATGCTACCAAAGGGGACTGGGCAGGGAGACGGGGGAGGGGGACAGGGGCAGGCTAGCATCCCATATTCTGATTCTAAGAGGCATCAGTACTCAGCATGCTGCCAGCACCTTGGCTACTGCCGTTCCTTGGCCCCGTTTAATCGACGTGCAGTTTGGTTATGAAGTGCGTTTATGTGCCCGTTTCTCTGCCTCACCTTCAGACTCCACCTCAACGGTGTCAATGGGCTCCACCGTCTCCGTATCTGTCATGTACCCAAACATGGCCATGGCACACTGCTCAAACGCCTCCTCCAGTGAATTCCCCCATGCATGGAGCCTTGAATTATGAAAACAGGCAGCTTTTTGTCCACTGCAGGAAACCTTGTACACCACAAGGACAGACACGTCACACAGCTTGTTTGCACTGGATCTATGTCCTTAAACTTGTTTATGGCGTTGGTGCACTTTCCATCATCGTTTGTTGTGGACCTGGCTGGTTCCTTAGTAACTTACCTATGTGATTCCTCCCACCCATGGCTTTATTAATTACTAAACGGCCTCAAATGAGGGCAAGACTCAAACACTTACTGTACATCAGCTGTATGGTCCAAATCTACAAAGCACACAAGAAAGTAAGATAAGACATACTTTTTTGATCCCTGCAGTAATTTTTTTTAAATATATAAATATATATACAAAATTCTGTTCTTTAGCTGAATTTTAAAACTGCTCTGTTGGTCCCACTGCCCTTGGTCATACACAAATTCCACTATTAAGTTCAATCTTTTATTAATAAACTCTTTAGACTGTGTGACATCTGACTTAAAGGTTACCCCAAAAACCTGCACATACACTGGTCCTTTGAGCATAAGACTGCCCACCCCGGTTTAGCTCTACGTCAGATTTATTAGGATTGATTAAGAGAGTCACGTAACATATTACGAATGTTAAACTGTACCATGTAATTATAGATTCCCGTTATATAATTTCCGGTAAAAAGTTTATTTGATTTAGGTAGGCCTACGCCAGTCCTTATTCCTTAAGTACAACAAACGAGAAATAACACTTTAAAGGCACTAAAATATAACTGGAAATAGGATAGTTAAGAATAATCATTAAGGAAATTACTCTGGTTTAGCCGAGATAAATTCAGCTCGCCTGAAAAAAGTAAGGAAAGAGAAGACCGACTGCGCCTAACTCCTATAACGAGCGCTTACTGTATACTGAACATCGTGTAAATAACCTCTAGACCAGAAGTGCGCAAACCCAGAAACAGCACAGCTTCGAACTCCCGCTCCGAGCGGCGTTAAAGCACACCGAGCAGGTGCCACTCACATTCATATTTCTTTTCGATTGGTGGGTATTTTGACTTTATCGCCTTCTGTGCCTCGGTAAGATCAAGTTCTCGGTGACTCATGATTAAAGGCGCCTGTTTCCCAGTCGACCGAGCTGAGACGCAGTTCATAAACCGGTCACTGGGAAGAAACATAAATCTGGTATGTTTGACAGTGGAGTCCGTTTTTCTTTCGGAATGTTTAACCCGAGCGCACGGCCTTATTTCCGCTCACGTGTGGTGCTCTCGGTCACTTCCCCGCTGGAAACCACTCCCCTCCTTTAGCGCGTCATGACTGCGCTGTCAGTTTTAGACCACTTTCTCTTTATAAATTTACTGTGTTTTACTGTATATTGTATCTTTGTCATTCTTTATTGTTATTATTCTATTACTTTGTTCCATTTCTAACTTATATCTCCCTCGATTTCTTTGTCCTTTGTTCTTTTACGTTGCACAGTGTTGATGTATAAGAATGACAATAAAGCCTTTTGAAATTGAATTATACGAATCTGATCGATGCCTGGGAAGTACACAAAACAAAGCCCAATGATACATCATATATTAGGAAATTTGTTTATTCGTCTGTCCATAACATAATAGTTGTAATAGTAAATACTATATATTTTGTCTTATGTTTCGCATTTCATAAATTTATTAAATCAATTCAAGTTAAACGTAAGTCATTTTGTGCCAAATTGTGAAATCTGCAGTGGTAAAAGACTACGGGACTGGATTTGGCACAAGGATTTTACCATAAACCGTCTGTTTCTGAAATTGTCAATGCAAATAAGGTGAAATGCCACCTTCACTATATAAAAATGCAGCAGAAATACCTGATCCTTAGAAACAATGTCAATGAGAAAGAATATAATTTCTGTTTTATACATTTTAGTTTTTTGGAGAAACTTGTTCTTGACTTAATAAACTAAATATTATGTGAACAGTATTCCAATTATGCAAATGAATCCTTTCTGAGATGCTTTCTTAAAAAAATAGAATGAACCCCAACAATTCCCCAAGTAAGAATAATTAAAAATTTCCCTGAGATGGGTTGGTGCCCCTTCCTGGTTGTTCCCTTGTGCCCATGTTACCTGAACTTTCTGTTTCTTCACCATTTTATGACCTTGCTTGGCTTATAATGAACAGTATAATGGCTAGACGGTGCTGCACTGAATTTGCCTGGTTTCTCAGAAGAATGTTACTTACCAGTAAAATTACTAGGAAAAAGTCATATTGCTTTGGATACGCATAACTGCATAGCCATCAGCTGTTCAATACCATGTAAAACATAGCAACATGGTTCCTGCATGTATTAAATTGCATGTGGGAGGGTCTCTCCTGATGAGAGTGAAAGCCTGTGCTGCCTCATGTCGTATGTTACACAGCAGCGTGTGCTGCTTCTGGGAGGGTCTCTCCTGACCAGAGAGACGGTAGACTGTCTTTCCTTCATGCCATAGTCCACTTCACAATCCATCACATCAGTATACCCAAACCAATAAAAATGCAAGAAAAGGACATGTCAATTAAGCAGACTGCTGTATTCAATATTACAGTATAGTGTTAGTATTTGCAATATACTAGGGGCATTACTTTTTAAATAATATTAATAATCAATAATAATAATCATCACTTTATTGATCCCTGTGGGAAATTATCTTTTGTGCCTCCCTCAACTTGCTTTTTGTAAGTTGGGATATTTTCTAAAATTCAATAAAAAATTGCAATTTGTAAATTGCTTTGAACTTTTAACTGACTAAAGTAAAAAGAATTTGCTTTTAATGTTAATGTTTTAATGTTTTGGCCCCCCTCCTTGGATTGCCAAATTATCGTGGTGGAGGGGTTTGCGTGCCTCAATGACACCGAGGGCAATAGCCCCTGGTAGGGTCTCCCAATGCAAAAAGGTCCCAGGGGAGGGGCCCGTTGGCGAGTGCCTGGTGGCCAGGCCTTGACCCATGGGGCCCAGCTGGGCACAGCCCGAAAGGCATGCGGGACTGCCCCCAGGTGGGCCCACCACCCGCAGGGAGAATGTCAGGGGTTCGGTGTAATGTAAATCGGGTAGTGGCCAAGGGAGGCCCTGGCGGTCCGATCCCCGGCTGACAAAACTGGCTTTTGGGACATAGAATGTCATCTCTCTGGAGGGGAAGGAGCCTGAGCTTGTGTGTGAGGTTGAGAGATATCCACTAGATATAGTCGGGCCGACCCTTGCAAGGGTACTGGAGGGGGCCTGGGAGTTTCCCTATCCAGTCATGTGTTTTGTGGAGTCCCCGAGGTGCTCTGCGGGGGGTGCTTTGGGAGTATGGGGTCCGGGGCCCACTGTTGTGGGCGATTCGGTCCCTGTATGAACGGAGCAGAAGCTTGGTCCGCATTGCCGGTAATAAGTCGGACGTGTTCCCAGTGCGGGTTGGGCTCCGCCAGGGCTGCCCTTTGTCATCGGTCCTGTTTATAATATTTATGGACAGGATTTCTAGGCGCAGCCAGGGTGTTGAGGGTGTCCAGTTTGGTGGCCTCAGGATTGCCTCGCTGCTTTTTGCAGACGATGTCGCCCTGTTGGCTTCACCTGCTGGGGATCTCCAGCGTGCTCTGGGGGATTCACAGCCAAGTGCAAAGCAGTGGGGATGAAGATTAGCACCTCCAAGTGTGAGACCACGGTTCTCAGCTGGAAACGGGTGGATTGCCCTCTTCAGGTCAGGGAAGACGTACTGCCTCAAGTGGAAGAGTTGAAGTATCTTGGAGTCTTGTTCACGAGTGAGGGTAGACGAGATCGGGAGCTGGATAGACGAATTGGAGCGGCGGCTACAGTTTTGCAGGTGCTTAACCGGTTCGTCGTGGCTAAAGCAAAGCTCTCGATCTATTGGTCCATCTTCATCCCTACCCTCACCTATGGTCATGAGCTATGGGTAATGACCGAAAGAATGAGATCGCGAATACAGGTGGCCAAAATGAGGTTTTTCCGCAGGGTGTCTGGGCTCTCCCTAAGGGATAGGGTGAGAAATTCAGATATCCGGGAGGGCCTCAGAGTAGAACCGCTGCTTCTTCACGTCAAAGGAGCCAGTTGAGGTGGTTTTGACATCTGGTGCGGATACCTCCTGGGCGGCTACCCGGAGAGGTTTTCTGTGCATGTCCTACAGGGAGGAGGCCCCGGGGCAGACCCAGGACTCGCTGGAGGGATTATATCTCTTGGCTGGTCTGGGAACGCCTCGGTGTCCCCCCCGAGGAGCTGGTAGAGTTAGCTGAGGAGAGGGAGGTCTGGGTATCTCTCCTGAACCTGATACCCCCGTGACTCGAACCCCGGACAAGCAGCAGATAATGGATGGATGGATGGTTTTGGCTGACTAATTCGAGTGTATTTTATAAACATAGACAATTTTTAAAAATTTGATGCCTGCAACACTCAAAAAAAGTTGGGACCGGAGCAAAATACAGTGAAAAATTCATAGAACATTTTGAAATGTTCCACAATAAGCAGGATAAATGGTAACAGGTGAGGGTATCATGCCTGGGTATAAAAGGAACATCCACAAAAGGTTCAATCTCAGCCAGCAAGGCTGGGTCCCAGCTCAGCCCTGTGTGCCAAGCTTCATGAGAGAATTGTTAATCAGTTAAAAAGATAATTTATTTAAAAGCACATAACATTGTGAAAAGATTCACGGAACCCTGAGAAATCTGGAAAGCGTTGCTGAACGTGTGTGATCTTCGAGCCCTCGGGCGATACTGCCTGAGAAACTGTCATGCTGCTGTGATAAATGTAGCCACAGGGGCTCAGGAGTGCTTCAGAGAACCAGCGTCACTCAACACAGTCCACTGCTGCATCCAGGAAGGCAAGCTGCCACTCTGCCACACAAGCAGGAAGCCGCACGTCAGCTCTGTGCAGAAATACTTCTGCATTTTCTGCGTCCGAGCTCATGTCAGACGGACCAAAACACAGTAGAAACTTGTGCTGTTATCAGATGAATCCGCATTTCAGATTGTTTTCGAGAAAAACAGACGTCGATTTCTCCATGCCAAAGACGATAAAAATCAGTCTGTGATGGTTTTGGGGTGCACCAGTGCATGGGCAAGCTGCATGGGTGTGAAGGTACCAGGCTATGTCTTTTTCCGGTAAGTCTATGTTTATTTCAGCAAGGTGATGCCGGGCCACATTCTGCATGGGCTACAACAGTGTGGCTTCATAGCCAGAGAGTGTGTGAGCTTGCCAGCAGTCCAGATCTGGCTCCTACTGAAAATGCAAAGTGCATTAAGAAGAGCAGTATCAGAAACGGGGACCACGGCCTGTTGAGCAGCTTAAGTCCGGTATCAAGCAAGAATGAGTAAAAATCCACTTGTAAAACTGCGACAAATAGAATCCTGATTTCTCAAACGATTAAAAAGTGTAGTTAACAGCGAAGGTGATGTAACAGTGGTAAGCATGCCCCTGTTCCAATCTGAGTGTGTCATAGGCATCAAATTCTTAATGTGTTTAGTTGGTCAGCAGGTAAGCAGGTGGGCGCAGGTCCCGGAACGCATACATAATAAGGTGCTGAAACATGCTACATATTTTTAAGAAAAAGTCCAAACTAATAAAGGACGTGAGACTGCATGGAAACTGGTCTGTAAATTACAATACATACATGTGTTTGGTACGGATCGGCCGATGAATACACCCATGAGTCTGTCACACTGTAGCCAGCTCACCAAGGAGCTGACAGCGCGCCTCACCCCAGATCTTAGATCAAGTCAGGCCCTGGGATTTGTCACCATAGAGATTCGATCGTAGACTGCAGCTTGCCGAGTCTCTCACTCATCGCTTAGCGGTACCACACTGAGCTGCCGATATGCGCGTAGCCCAGCCGTGTGCCCATGGGCGCCACCCACCGCTGCTCCGGCATACTTCCGAGGGGGCGACGGTATGAGCCGTAAGACGCGAAAGGGATCCAGCAAACTTCAGCAATATGATCGTAACACAATTTATGTAAAGTAGTGGATGGCTGGCAAGTTATTGGTCATTGAGGCGAGAATCGGGTATCGCGACTTGCTTGTATCAAAGCTCCATAGAGGTTTGAAAAACATCTAATCGAGCAGCGGAGAAAGCGCCCGAAGCCTGGGCGCTGGGAGCGAGTCTTAGTGCTTATTAATAAACTGAAGCAGTGAAGGGAGCATGAGGTACTAAGTACTGTATCTCTTCACCCATTCCCTAAAATACGCACAACGTTTATGAAAAAAAACTCACTTTCCCCTTTTTCACATTAACGGCATCCCTTTTTGCAGTAGGATCACTTTCACCCATGTCTGTAACTAGTTTAACACCATTTATACCCTAAATACTCAAATAAACAGACTGATTATTCTCGACGGCTTTTGAACTTCAAGCGCTAAAATTTGCTGGTGGTGAGGTGGCGTTTGGCTCTGGACACGTTTATGTGATTAGAAGGTCGCCAGTTCAAATCATAAGGCTGTCAATGTAATATCGCCGCTGGGCTCCTGACCAAAGTCTCTAACCCGCAGTTGCTCCAAGGACTAGCTGACCCTGCTTCATGGGCGTAAATTACGGGAGGGTTGTACCCCCCCCCCCCCCAATAAATCAAAATCAGCTAAT
>JAABNX020000012.1:139253-149658 GCA_015163995.2 Mormyrus lacerda | reverse complement strand
CATCTCCACACTGACCCCTGCTCCTTATTTCTGCACTCTGACTACATCTCCACACTGACCCCTGCTCCTTATTTCTGCACTCTGTCCACATCTCCACACTGACCCCTGCTTCTTATTTCTGCACTCTGTCCACATCTCCACACCGATCCCTACTCCTTATTTCTGCACTCTGTCCACATCTCCACACTGACCCCTGCTCCTTATTTCTGCACTCTGAGTACATCTCCACACTGACCCCTGCTCCTTATTTCTGCACTCTGACTACATCTCCACACTGACCCCTGCTCCTTATTTCTGTACCATGTTCACATCTCTACACCAACCCTTGCTCCTTATGTCTGTACACTAATCACAACTCCACATTTCTACATAACGACCACATCTTTATGCTGATCAGGTCCCGTGTGGCATGGGCTGTTGCAGGCTGGGTGGCCCTGAGGGGGAAGAGCAGGCCCGACCCTGTGTGGTGTCGGCTGTCACAGGTTGGGCGGGCCAGTGGAGGGAGAAAAGTCTCAGATCACATGTGGCGTGGGCTATCACAGGCCGGGGAACCTGGTGGGGGAAGAGCAGGTCCAACCCTGTATGGTTTTGGCTGTCATGGGCCAGGCAGCCTGGTGAGGGGAGAGCAGGTCCGACCCTGTGTGGCGTGGGCTATCACAGGCCGGGCAACCTGGTGGGGGAAGAGCAGGTCCGACCCTGTGTGGTTTTGGCTGTCATGGGCCGGGCAGCCTGGTGGGGGGAGAGCAGGTTCTGGCCCCGAAATACCACAGGCCTTTACTGCAGAAGAGGGCTGATAGCTCTAGTCCCAATATTAGTCACACTTTCCTAAGACAAAGATTACCAGTCAAACTTGGGAACTACCTTCCTTAATCCAAAAGCCTAAAGGTATGTCTGATGTAATATTCTTCTCCAGATACTCCCAGAAAAGTCACAATGCGCAATGTGCTGCTGTTTGTCTTCCAGTTGAGCATTTTGTGGAAAAAAAACTTTTTGTTATTGGTTTGTTCTCAGAACAATGGCAACAAACTGCAGTGTTTCATACTTTAAGTGAAAGAAGGCAGTGTCTACATGAGGCAGTTTAGCAAGAAACTGTCCTCTTGGGAAACAGATCCTGAAGCGTGTTTGTATACTGAGTTTCCCGCGGTGCAAAGAGTCCTCAGGTAAAAGAGGGTTACTGATGAGTGTGAGGTGTAGCATTGAGGGCAGCATTGAGGGTGTTGTGGCTAAATGGAGGTTCATAGCCTATAAATGTAAGCCGACTGGCTATGGATAACAGAATGATGTGCAGGCTCATCTGAGTGCTGACCGCTCCTTGGGTTGCCACAAGGCCTGGGGAAGAGTGACGTAGCGCTGAAGGACTTGGTCATGCTGACTGGTGCTGACTCAAATGCTGTGCTGTGGAGCTCGTGCTAGGGAGTTCCTGTGACTGAAACGCCAGAGTCTGAGGGAACAGAAGTGTCACATTAGCTGCCTCGTGGGAGTGGTTAGACAGAATGTTTGAGGGGACGGGTGTGGTTCCTTGGGCATGTGTGCACACAGAGCAAGAGTGTTGTTATGGTAGCGCTGCTTGTTTTTAGATTCTGTCCTGTCACATAAGTGCTGTTCTCCAGTAGGAAAAATGAAAACAAACGGTCACATGAAGCTGTAAAGCTGAAGCATTTCTCATAAAGGGACTTAATGGACATGTATAGCTTTTGTCCAGTTTTGGAAGCTGGATCCCCCATCTTGAACTGCTGGGGAAGCATTTCCCAGGACAATGAGCAGTTTTAGGGAAGTCAGGGGTCTGAAAGCCCCAGCGTGTCTTCTGACACTCCACAGTCTCCTTGACAAACCGGAGGTCTGGTAGATTTTTTGTAAACATGATTTGTCTGCCCAGTTTGACTTGCTTTTCTTTGTTATTCAGTGTTATTTCCTCAGGGTGAGGCTTCATGGTACCATGAGTGATGGCATACGCTGAAAAGTAGACAGAGTCTTCAGGAAGGTGGCTGTCCCAATCACCTGAACACCAGGAACCCCCCACAGTCATGTTAAGTTATTGTGTGTAGTATAGGTTCGGCGGTCCATTGTCCAGTTACTGTTGTAATCATAACTATAGCTTTCATGATTACTGCATTAAACTCAATTACTCAATTATTAAGAAGCATCACTTAAAAATTCCATGCTGGCGGTTGTTTGGCGGTTCTGCTAGAGATCGCTCACCTGTGCATTCTGCTGGAGGTCGCTTGGCTGTCCTGCTGGAGGTTACTCGCCTGTGCATTCTGCTGGAGGTCACTTGGCTGTCCTGCTGGAGGTTACTCGCCTGTGCTGCTGGAGTTTGCTCACCTGTGCATTCTGCTGGAGATCACTTGGCTGTACATTCTGTTGGAAGTTGCTCGCCTGTGCATTCTGCTGGAGGTCGCTCACATGCGCATTCTCCTGGAGGTCGCTGACCTTTGTATTCTGCTGGAGATCACTCGCCTATGTATTGTGATGGAGGTCATTCACCTGTGCATTCTGCTGGCGGTCACTCACCTGTGCATTCCGCTGGAGGTCGCTCACCTGTGCATTCTGCTGGAGGTCGCTCACCTGTGCATTCCGCTGGAGGTCACTCACCTGTGCATTCCGCTGGAGGTCGCTCACCTGTGCATTCCGCTGGAGGTCGCTCGCCTGTGTATTCCGCTGGAGGTCACTCACCTGTGCATTCCGCTGGAGGTCACTCACCTGTGCATTCCGCTGGAGGTCGCTCGCCTGTGTATTCCGCTGGAGGTCGCTCGCCTGTGTATTCCGCTGGAGGTCGCTCGCCTGTGCATTCTGCTGGAGGTCACTCACCTGTGCATTCTGCTGGAGGTCACTCACCTGTGCATTCCGCTGGAGGTCACTCACCTGTGCATTCCGCTGGAGGTCACTCACCTGTGCATTCCGCTGGAGGTCACTCCCCTGTGCATTCCGCTGGACGTCGCGCGCCTGTGTATTCTGCTGGAGGTCACTCACCTGTGCATTCTGCTGCAGGTCACTCACCTATATGCGCTGTGGTGACAGTAGTGTCTGTAGCAACTGTTGGTATACTGAGCTGAGTTTAGAAACAAAAAATGTGAAATGCAGGAGAACTCTGGTCCCATCAGAGACATGGGGCAGTATTTTGTGCAGGGTGAAGCCCAGGCAAGGTTGGTTTGCTCACATGTCCGGGTTGGTTCATTTGTGCTATGACTGTTTATTCAGGAATTAAAGGTGCCGTACTAGTTTCACACTGCAGTAGGATTCAGGAGAGAAACTGAGTATTGATGGCAGGTGAAGCAGGACTTTGGGGGAGGGGTGGAGTGTGGGGGCAGTAGGCATGTGGAACCCTGGAAAAACTATGATTTTTTCTGTCTTTAGGGGGCAGTGTGTGGCTCAGTGAGCTGGGCCTCTGTACCTCTGATCAGCAGGTTGCTGGTATGAGCCTGGTATGAGCCTTGGGAGAACAGTCACATCTCCGTTGGGTCCTTAGCCCCCTGAAGTGCTTTCAGGGCACTCCATCAATGACCAGACCCTCTGTGTGTGTGTGTGTGTGTGTGTTTGTATGTGTCAAAAGAGAGTAAGATGGCATATGTGAAAATAAGCATTCAAATGAACCTGTACTAAAGGCATGATTTCCTGTCGTTTCCCGCAGGCCCTAGGATAGCGCCAAACCAACACGTGCTGGGATGTCATTCCGAAGTACCGGTGGGGACCTTGTCCCCCAGGATGTGGCACAGGTGGTGGCCCAGGTGAAACAGGCGAACCGAAGCAGGAAGCCGCGTATTGGCTCCATCATCCGGGCCTTCAGTTGGATCAAGGGCAAGAGAAAGCGGAGGAAGAAGAAGAAGAGCAGTGTGCAGCACCGCAGTGGGGGTCGGGCTGAAGGTCATGACCTTTCCAAATGTACGAGTCTGCACTTTCAGATTTTTCATTTCAGATCCATGCCCTGCCGGTGTGCATTCCCATGACTTGCTAGCAGTCCTGCTTGGTTTAGAGTGTTTGGCCTGCATGCTTATGAACGGTTTGGGCTGCGGCGAAAAACTAGTATGTAGTTTGTGCAAACAGATGCAGAGTTAGAAGGTGAAATGTTATCACATTCTGCACCCACCATCCTCCTAAACTGAGCTTTAGCTTCTCCGCCTGGTCTGCTGCGGTTCCTGGTCACTGGCTGGAGGGCAAAAGGGGCTACACTGCACCAGCAAGCTACCCTAACTAGCCCAATGGCCCAGGGATGCTCTTTGAACGTCACATAGGGTCAGCCTGTGCAGCAGCCCCCATTCCAGCTGCACATGGCTAAGTGACTCTATGTTTTCAGTCAGATATCCTTGCCTTTGCACCTTCTGTGTCAGGCTGGGAAAGTGCTCTCAAGGTCATGGTGAAGAGTCTCCTAGATGGGCAGAGACTGTGCTCTTCATAACAGGAAGTCAAGGAGTGTAAGAATGGGGTGCTGGCTGTTAGGGGGATGGATGCATGTGTTCCTCATTTGATTGGATTCACATAAGGACACCCGAGAGATACCTCAGACGGTGCCATGATGTCAGGTAGCCAGTAGGAACCCACAGCTCTCCATGATTAGACCATCTCGCTCTTGCCCAGGCTGTAGTGTGGTTTAAGTAGAATCAGAAGCCTGTCCATTGCCATATTCATAGTCTCAGATGCAGAGCCAAACCACACAGGCCAAGTACAGATTGTTTCTGCTGCCTTGTCCACATGTACAGGGGTCTTATTATACTTGGTGTTTCTCCTCCTCTGTTATTGAAAAGATCCCATCCATACAAACACTGTTTTAAAAAAGATCACCATTTAGATGAAATCGCGAAAAAAAACTTACTTAATGTAAACAGCGAACGGCGCACATTCTGAAGTTTTGCAAAAGCTCTGTTTTTGGTGACCAAAAACATCATTTGCATGTGGATGAAAGGCCAAAAACACAAGTTTTAAAAAATACTCATGTATGTGTGGACAAGACCTGAGCTCTGGAAAATCTGAAGATTTTAGTATTTGGTGGGGATCCTGGAAACATGGGAGTTTTAGTCACCAAGGCCCAACCATTTGCCTGTTTCAGCTGACAATGGGGGTTGGATCGTAAATGTTTTCCATCAGTTCTTTGAATATTAACGTTTATAATTGCTAAAATCACTCTGTGGCATGGGATGTGTGAGTACAGGCAAAGCCTTGGGTCTGTGTGTCTTGAACCCTGGAGGAAGTCCAGTCCACTTTTCTTCTATGCATCACAGATAACAGGAAAGCAGTAACTTCAGCAACAATGGCCCTCTTTCCTGTCTTCAACCAGACAATAGCATGACATCACATGTGAGATTTTTAACTACTCAGTAAATGTGTTTTATCAAAGCGATTTACTTTTCAAATATTATATTATGGGATCCATGTATTATTCTAAAAGGGCACTTCAAGAGCTTTCATGTGACTAGGGTTACAGGTAAGGTGCAGTGCAGCTCATTGTGTCAGGTAAGCCTAAACCTAAGCCTAAGCCTAAGTCTAAGGCTAAACCTAAGCCTAAACCTAAGCCTAAGCCTAAGCCTAAGCCTCGCTCCAACCCTCCCAAGCATGTGGCTCCTAACTGAGACACACTGCCAGTTGGGGTAGAGATGTGACCTAAATCTGGTCTGGTTAGCTACCGACATCCTGCGACTTTGCATGTCTTAGTCTCAGTTCTAAATACAGGACAGAAAAGAGTGGAGGAGCAAGCTGTGATACAGCCTCCCACCCCCTAATTAGGTCACACTATGCATCCACCCAGTGCTTCGGTCTGCGAGCAGAACCACAACCTCGTTGAATGGATGACCTGGTTCTGTGGCCTGCATGTAGCAAAGCTCCCAATGGCCTGCAGGGAGCTTCATGATGCCTCCATAAGGGACCATCAGCAGAAAGATTTTCCTTTACTGGCATTCATGTGGGGTTTGACGTCAAATCACGGTCTTTCTCAGCTACATGGTAACTCTAACAGAAGGACCAAAGCAGAGGATGTCAGTGACACCTCAGAACACCTTCTGTCAGCAGCAAAGAATGAGTCTCATGCTTGTCGACTTTGTTTTCCTTATAACCAGGCATGTTGAACATCCCGACAATACTGTGTCTCTTTAGGGTAAATTTCACAACTGTGAAGCCCTTCCAATTACATATAGCAGTTCTTTGCTAAGACTTTTCAGAGAGACCCCCCCCCCTTCTGTAATGTTTACACAGATGATGTTTGAGTTTCACTGAGTACAAATTCAGGCTTTGCTGCCCATCACAGCCGTTCGCTATGAGACCAGAGCACCCAGGCTGCAGTGATATTGAGTGGAATAAATGGCTGACGGAATAGTTTTGTTTCAGTTTCTATTGTTCTGTGGAATATAGGGCTGGCTACTTGTTTCCAGATTTTCAGAAGGAAGGATGTGAATTAGTGTGAACTGGGATCATTGTGTGTTTGAGTTTCCTTTCCAGAGAGTTATGGAAACAGTGAGTACTGTGAGTTGGGTCATATGACCAGGGCATGTGCAGACGTGAGCTTCTGCAGGCAAGGTGTGCCGAGGCTGAGGTGCCAGGTCTGGGCATGTTCTTGCTCGGGTTGTGATCAGAAAGGCATTCAGATGCTTTGGTCCTGTTCTTCACCAGTGGGATGGTGCTACCTTCCTGAAGCTACATCTTGGGGGTGTCCAGCTGGAGACATGAAATGAGCTACATGTGGATTGTAAGCATGAATAATTAATAAATATTTCCAATAAAAGCCAGTTATTAATATTTCCATTCCAAAGTTTGAATACCGCTCAGTTGTTTATCAGTTGATTTCATAGCTGCCTAGTCTGGGTGAAACTTCATCGGATGGAAACGCAGTCACAGGCTTAGCCAGGGGTAAATGTGCTCTGCACAGCTGGTAGACCGCGTGTGCCTTCCAAATAGCCTTGGCAGGAATTTCAGTCTTGCTTGTTCAGGTATTCTGAGGATCCTTGGCTTCCCAGTCAGGCTTCTCAGCCCAAGTTGTGTGCAGTTACTCACCCTGTTAACCAATAACCAGATTACATCCGTGGAGACAAGCAGCAGTGAGGAATGATGTGGTAGGTGACATGTATGGAATACACCACTGCATTCGCCCGTGCGCCAGTCTTCCCTGTTTCTTTGGTACTCGAAGCCTCGTTTTTCATTTCTTTACTTCAGAGTTGTTATTTGTCCGTGTTTCATAAAGGCGAAATGCTACCAAATACCAGTTCAATCCTTATGTCCCACTGCCTCAAGCCTGGAGCAGAATATGAACAGAGAACCCCAGTGCTGCAGGGCTAAGAGTGAAAGTGACACTGGCTGTTGGAATTTCTGTGGTTTCCAACAAGAAATAGTTGTGGGGCATGTCAAATTCACCAAGAGGTATAGAGAGAAAGGTTCTGGTAAATGTTATGGGAGCCAGCCGGACCACTCATTATGGAGAAATGGACATGCCTGTCAGGGACTTTGGATGTTAGGGTTAGGGTTAGTGCCCCATGGAGTCACTTTGCACATCACTTCTCTGACCATTGACAGCCAAGATGAAGGCCAGCTTGGGCAGCTATACCTCCCCCGTTCCATGCTGACCCCAGAGGTTTGTTAAAGGCACTGGTTTAGGGGAGATTACGTAGGTTGCATACCAAGGATATGCCCTGTATGATAAATTGCCAGCAGTTAGCCACCTGGAGTTTAATGGGCAATCCAGCACCAGCTGAAGTGCTGTGTGGGTGCGCTGTGTGATTTGCATGCTGGGCGTGTCTCTCCCCGCAGCCCTGATCCGGCTAGCCCGCAGCCTTCTTGTGCCGTGCTGACGTATGTGTTTGTGTTCGCGCATGTCTTCCTGTAATCCCTGCCTGACTCGGAGTCGCCGCAACACGTTCTTTCATATCCTATGTTTGTTGCCAGGTGCAATTCAACGAGTTATCTCCTGGGGGTGAGGAGGACACTGAGAGAAGGCAGCTCATGGACAAAATCCCTCTCCCCACCCAACCTGTCTCCAAAATTCGAAACATTCCATCATTCCTAGCTCTTCTGTGGATCATTTGAGACACTTCTGGTTTGTGTGTGTGTGTGTGTATGAAAAGAGGAAGTGTTTATAAGCATCTGCGTGTGACTGGTAGACACGTAAAGGCACGTTATGAGACTGGAGGATTTTCCTTGTTCTGTCAGACTGTGGTGACAGAAGATTTTTATGAGAACAATGGAGGCTGTTTGTGAACAGAAACAGCTCACCATTGCGTTTTCATTGGGAGTCGCCATCTGGGACTTGAGTTGAGAGCTATTACTCATTTCTGCAGAGTTCACAGAACTTGCTTTGCGGCGTCACAGCGGTGCTAATGATGAAGGTGGTCATGATGGTGTTAGTCTATATGGTTGTTAGTTGAAGGCGTTATGTAATAGACTGTATACCTGCACAGTCTTACATGCATCACCATTGCATATTTAGTCATGTATCAAAGCTGGCCGTTTAGCACATTAATTACGGCAGAACGTGTTCCTCCAGTGGGCTGCACCTGCCAACCATTGAGCACAGCTCCAGCCCTTCAGCCACTCTGCTACCTTCATTCCTCTTCTGTCACTGACATTTATAGCTGTTGCAGGTTAAGCTTCACAGGAATCTTTGGTATGTACCCTGTGCTGCCTACATGGGGGGGTCAGGATGTTAGGGATTCCGGTATGGACCCGTTACTAGGCTGGGTTTGATCAGTACAGACTACAGGCTAAGATACAGAGGGATGCCTAATCCCTCAATGTGTGCAACAACTTTTTACCACAGGGTGAGCACACACGCACGCACACACAGGTTTGTAATTATATCTTTGTGGGGACTCTACTTTCATTTCTATCCCAACATGACGACCTTAACCCCTACCCAGCCCTAACCTTAACCATACTTACTACCAGATTACTAGACATTTGGTATTTTTAGTTTTTTGATAGCATTCACAGATAATTTTTAGGGACCTGAAAAATGGTCCACACACCGTCAAAATAAAAGGTGTTTATTACATTGTGGGGAACATTAGGTTCACACATACACACACACACACTTGTATACAGAGCTTTCCGGTTCATCTCGTTCCACTCTGTCC
This sequence comes from Mormyrus lacerda, assembly GCA_015163995.2. Classification (NCBI taxonomy): domain Eukaryota; kingdom Metazoa; phylum Chordata; class Actinopteri; order Osteoglossiformes; family Mormyridae; genus Mormyrus; species Mormyrus lacerda. Next base: position 140,611 of record JAABNX020000012.1, on the reverse strand, counting down.
TCTCATTGTTTGAATTTTGTTTGCCTGGATCTGGTATGTTCTCTATCACAGAAAGGACTGGTTGTTGATGATGCAGTTTCCAGGAAATCCTCTACAAAGTGACAAACCTTAGTTTTTAGGTTCTTGCACGTGCGTGTGTGTGTGTGTGTGTGTGTGTGTGTGCGCCTAGCTGACTGCTGTGATTAATGACAGACACTATCAGGCGCCTCTTATCCACACATCATTAGTGTGAAATTTGTTAAAATCACTGTTTACTTGTGGGGAGTTGCTTGTGACATTTCGGCACTTTTGGGCATTAAAGCAAGTTCTGGGCAGGCAGAGCGGATCATAAATGCGGAGATGGTGCCTGAAGAAGCTCTGAAAGCTTGTTTGGACATCAAGCACCAGCAAGGTATCAGAGAGCAGTGTCCATTGAAGTCTGATGGAGAAGAATATTGTGTTGTAGGGTGATATACAGCAAAACAACAGGCTGAAGGGTGTGTAAGAATAGAGCATGCAGTAGCTCCTGAGATGGCGAGTGGAAGTGGCTGCGGGCAGATCCCACATTGGTCCACCTCTCCTCCCCGATACGGGCAGGCAGGGCCTGACAGAGCAAACAGAACCGGTGGCACATGTGTCTGTAGCTGCTCTATGCCAAAAGCAGGATTTGGTGCAATTTGTGTGGAATCAGTTCATATTTCACTTCACTTTTTAAAGTTATTTTTAACCTGCTCTGCATGAGTATGGTCCTGCTTTACAAGCACTGCCCGACATGGTAGTTTTTTAAGTAAAAGTGTTTGGTTTCTCCTCTCGGGGGCCCTTCTGCTGACCTCGTGTGGCAGCAGAGCCCGTGTTCCAGCTGTCGGGCCTCTCCTGTGCTGAGGTCTCAGGTCGTTCTGCTGCACTGTCAGTGATGCTCCTAACGGGGGTGGGGTTCCACTGCAACAAAAACCATGAAACACTGAACGCAGTGCCCATAAAGAATTAAAGGCGGCCATTTCCACATTTCTCAGTGGGACTCGTTTGTCAGGTGCAGGTAAGCAGCTAATCTCCAGCTACCATGACTAGTGTTTGAGGAATGCTGTGAATTTCCAAGCCGACCTCGTTGTTCGTTCACTTCACAGAATGACAGGAAAGCGAAAATGAGCTGCTTGTTCCTTCAGGAGAGCAGAGGAGCACAGACCAGGTGCCGCAGTGTACGAAAATGGCTGTGCTCCCTAGTGCTGTGTAGCGATGGCACTGGCCCCCAAGCTGGCCTCCTTAAAGCAACAGACTGTAATGTGTCTGACTATTCTGAATGGGGGGCAGAGGTGGAGATTTCAGGTCCAGAAAGTACAAATCCAGACCAGGATTTTGTTTCAACCAACCAGTTGAGTACA
>JAABNX020000012.1:124190-136915 GCA_015163995.2 Mormyrus lacerda | reverse complement strand
CATGCAAACTGCACACACACCGGGATAACATGCAAACTACAAACACACACCGGGATAACATGCAAACTGCAAACACACCGGGATAACATGCAAACTGCAAACACACACCGGGATAACATGCAAACTGCAAACACACCGGGATAACATGCAAACTGCAAACACACACCAGGATAACATGCAAACTGCAAACACACACCGGGATAACATGCAAACTGCAAACACACAGCGGGATAACATGCAAACTGCAAACACACACCGGGATAACATGCAAACTGCACACACACCGGGATAACATGCAAACTACAAACACACACCGGGATAACATGCAAACTGCAAACACATCGGGATAACATGCAAACTGCAAACACACACCAGGATAACATGCAAACTGCAAACACACACCGGGATAACATGCAAACTGCAAACACACACCGGGATTACATGCAAACTGCACATACACCGGGATAACATGCAAACTGCACACACACCGGGATAACATGCAAACTGCAAACACACACCAGGATTACATGCAAACTGCAAACACACACCGGTGCAGACATGGGAACCTGGAAGTACAAGGCAGCAGTGTTACCCCCTCAGTCACCCAGCAATATAATTAATATTTAACCACACATATCAAGAAGCAAAGGACTGTTTAAAAGATTGTCCAAGTTTTATCTTCTCAATAAATCTGAGGGGTGTCCTCCATCCTTATAACCAAAAGCCCACATGTGGCAGGCTCTACCAGCAAATGGACTGGCTGGTTGCTGCAGGCATTGAAAGGTGTAGTTCAGGTGGTCACCTTGGCACTGCACAGGCTACAGCATCGCAGTGTAATGTAATGCACTGTAAAAGACCACGGCACCATTTTTTGTTTCACTCATTTCTCAATTTACGGGTGTGTGTATTTTATTTGCAGACTGTATCCGGGTTCTTCACTGTTTCACATTAATAAAAGGCTTCTTCCCTGCTTTATGGGACTTTACTCCTGCTTCTAGGAGCCTGATATGAGCTGTCCTAGCAGTGCACTTCACACCTGCACTTAATGTTTCCCATTCCTTTTGAAGGTCACTTGATGTCATCGTACGACTCATTAGAAACAGTCATCTCTGGCATTAGACTGTCACTTCCATCCTTTACCTGGCTGGATTCTGGTCATTCCCAGTGTCTCCTGCTTCAACTTATTCTTGTGTGCTGCTGTCTTAGAAATTTTGAACCTAGAAGCAACCTGCTGCTCAGCATAGCCTTCTGCCAGCAGAACCACGATTAAACCAGGATTTCAAAATGCAGATTTTTTTTAGAAATATAAATTTGTGTCAATTTTTTTCAGTGGCTGTATGTATCCTTTGTGTCCCCAGTGTCTCCTGGTAAGGAGGATGCTGTTCGTTCCACAGCAACACAGCACTTTCCAGAGAATGTCTTTGTGGAAGGCGTCCGACCACAGCACCTGGAGGAGCTACACAGTGAGGCTCAGGAAGGGCTCAAGATCCAGCAGCAGGAAGGTAAGCCTTAATGCTTTGTGTACTCTTCATCTTTAGCCAATACTTACACTGTGATGTCAGTCTTAAAAGCATGTCTTCCTCATGAACTTCTCAGAAAAAGAGAATGACCTGGACTTCCAAGATGACCTAAGTGTCAGTGTAAGTGCATTTGCTCTCCTTCCATCTACACTGTGTATTATAGCGCAGCAGGCAGAGCTGAGCCTGTTCTGTAAGGAATGAAATGACTGTGGTTCCCCATCCAACAGTCATCTGTGGCCCTTCAACCGGAGGATGGCAGTTTTAGCCAGAGGAGGGATTCACTGCAGTCCAGGAGCATCGCTGCTGAAACAGCATCTACCATTTCCACGCGATCCATAAGGTCAACACGCTCGATACGATCCCAAGGTAGGGGGAGCCTGCATAGCATTCATCAGAGCAGAACATTCCAGATTTTTGCACTCTTGTTCCTTTAGCCTAAACTGTTTAATGTGATAAGAAATAAATAGCACAACCGAAACACAGTGTCTGTAACAGGATCTACATTCCGACCACTCAACTTGGGGAAAGAAAGCCCAGGAGAAGACCCCCAGAGAAAAGCCCGGAGCACCACAGTCATCCCCCAACACATCCAACAGGAGCTGGGTAAGCACTCATTGACACAGCCGGGGCCTCAGCACACATTATGCATGCAAGATTCTTGTGTTAACACCTGATGAAAGGGAACCACTTGTTCTTGTCATCTGTCAGTCACTTCCTGTATACTTGATTCATCCTTTTTGTTTTGTCAAACTAAAGGTCTGGATCGTGTAGCATTGCTACAGCACGTAGTGGACGGGCGGCTCTCAAACGGAGGGGACACTGCCACATCCTGCAGCCAACAGTTAGCGTATGTTCACCTGCCAGGAGAGCAGCACCAGCTGCAAAGCCACAATCTACAGACAGCGTATGTGGAGGAGGGGCAGCCTACGCATGAGGTGGACCCCCACCTGTTAGCGATGCTGAGGCCCCAGTCATTGGCTGCCCCCGGACTCACCACTGATGGCCTCCTCCAGACACCCCCCAGCCCCGTTATGTATATCTCACCACAGGCCACCTATCTGTCCAAGATCATCCCCAATGCCGTGCTGCCAGTTGACGTGGATGTGGTGGAGATAAGCCGCACGCGGAGCCGCAGCAGCTTGCGCACACTCAGCAAAAGCAGCTTGGTCTCAGCTAGCCCTGCCCCCTCGCGCGCATCTGAGAATTACAACCGCTACGACCGCTATGAGCTATCCTCTCGTGGCTCCACTTGGAGCAAATCTGGCTCTTCAGACACTCTTGTGTCTGACTCCTCTAGTGTTTCCTCCCAGGGCAGCGGAAGCACTCCTCGCGCCCCCAGCAGAGGAAGCAGTATGCCAGAGAGGCACTACAAACCAGCCATGGATCAGGTTAGCATCATCAGTTCCATCAGCTGCGTTAGCAATACCTGTGGAAACCAGGTTGTCAATGGAAAGAGGCCAGAGCTGAGAGAAATCCCCAGCAAGATGCAGCAGGACTGTTCCCCACTAAGGAGCCTGTCAGTGACCAAAACAAAAAGGGCGCCACCCCCACCACGAAGAATTAACTCACTGCACCAGGTCAAGTCACACAATCAATATGCAGTGGACCTAGAGGGTTTATTAGCAAAAACCGTGTCTCCCTACAGTGGTTACACCAACCAACATGGCACCCCCACCAAGGGTACGAACCCTGGGTGCACTGGAAACCAAAAGTCACAGCCTGCTAAACTGTCGCCAGTAAAGCTATCGTCTGCGATATCAGAACCCATCCAGGACACAATAGGCTGCCCCTATGTGATCTCATTCCCAGGAAATAAAGCTGCGTCTCCCTCAGCTGCTGTTACACTCAAGGATTTATTTGACATCCCGCAACCTCCACAGGTACAGGCCCCTCTGTGCCCACCCCCAGAGACATGGCTGCACAACGGCCGCATCGTGAGCCTATTGTGTAGTCTTAGTGCCGAAAGGCCATCAGTACAAGAGGAATGGCAGCAGCAAAGCAATGCTTCCTCTCCCCAAAATGGAGTACTCTTCCACAATGGGATGACAGCTTTTTCTTCAGGAGAAAACAACACCTCCTCTTCCATTAAAGGGGACCTGACACTAATACTTAGAGATTCAAAAAGTGTCTGTGAAGGGAAGCCCAAGAGTACAGATATGCAGGATATAGAGCAGGAAAACTCAGTGATTCAGAAAGGGAGCCTGCCACAAGCTTCAAAAGAGAGCAGCTTAAAAGTACGTGAAAAAGAACCTGAAGAAGCTAAGGCTCACCCCAGGACACCAAAGAAAGGAATATTCAGCCGGGGTACTCAGAAAAAGGAAAAGGCAGATCGACAAGAAAGCAAGAAAGGTAGCCCTTCTTCTCTCAGAGGTCAATCAGAGAAGGTGACAGAAGGTTCAAGACATAGGATGGGGATGAAAATATTTCCAGGACCAAAGGAGTCCTCAGTCACACTAACAAACATAGACACTTTAGATTTTCTACAGGATGGAAAGTCAATGCAGCTTCTCTCTGTTGATGTCCCCAGGCCAGTCACAGTCTCCCCACCCCCATCTCCTCCCCCAGCTCATTTGCCCCCTCCTCCTCCTGCTGCTAGACATACCCCAGTGTCCTCAGTTGTGCACCTGCCCCCAGAGACCTTGCAACAGCAGTCTGGGCCTGACATCTTCACAAACAGTTTAACTGCCAGAAATGGTTCTATATCAATCCCACCTCTTCTGGAGGATATTCCACCCCCACCAAAGCAAGCACCACCCCCACCCCCAGTTTTGATCCCACCCACACATCCTCTTACTGTATTCCCTGAAAATATACCACCACCACCAAAGCAAGCACCACCTCCACCTCCACCACCAATGCATCCAACACCACTCCTTAACATCAGTCAGGAGTGTATCCCTCCACCCCCAGTTACAATCCCTCCGGCACCACCCCTTAACATCACTCAGGACTGTATCCCTCCACCCCCAGTTACAATCCCTCCAGCACCACCCCTTAACATCCCTCTAGAGCGTATCCCTCCACCCACGGTTATAATCCCTCCGGCACCACCCCTTAACACCACGCAGAAGCATATCCTTCCACTGCCAGTTACAATCCCTCGGGCACCACCCCTTAACATCACTCAGGAGCGTATCCCTCCACCCACGGTTACAATCCCTCCGGCACCACCCCTTAACACCACGCAGAAGCATATCCTTCCACCGCCAGTTACAATCCCTCTGGCACCACCCCTTAACATCACTCAAGAGCATATCTCTCCACCCCCGGTTGAAATCCCCCTAGCAGCCCCCCTTAATGTTCCCCAAGAGGGTTTGCCCCTACCCCCAATTACAATCCCTCTGGCACCACCCCTTAACATCCCACAGGAAGGTACTCCACCTCCACCCCGAATTACAATCCCTGGTGCATCACTCTGTAAAATTCCACAGGAGGGTACTGCTCATCCACCTCAGGTTACAATCCCTCTGGCAGTGCCCTATAATGTTACCTATAATGACATCCCTCCTCCACCCCCAAATACAGTCCCTCAGGCACCACCCCATGATGTTCCCCCAGAGGACATCCCTCCTCCACCCCCGATTACAATCCCTCAGGCACCATCCCACGATGTTCCTCAAGACAGTATCCCTCCTCTACTTCCAATTACAATCCCTCAGGGACCAGCCCTTAACATCCCACAGGAGGGTACTCCTCTTCCACCCCCACTTACAATCCCCCCCTCATTACCCCTTCACGGTCCACAAGAGAGTATCCCTCCTCCACCTCCAGTTACAATTCCTCAGGCACCCCCCCTTAAAATCCCACAGGGAGATATCTTTCCTCCAGCCACAGTTATAATCCCTCCAGCACCTCCCCTTAGTGCTCTCCAACAGAGTATCCCTCCTTCACCCCTAGCAGCACCCATTAATATTTCCCATGAGGGTAGCACTTCTCCACCTCCAGGCCAATCAGCACCATTATCTGACATGCACCTTGCACCCCCTTTGCTTGAAGAGGTGACAACTAGTTCTAGAGATCAGACGGTGCCTCCAGAGCAGGATTCTAAGTACAAAGACGTCCTGACAAACAGCAAGAGCACACTTCTTCCAAAGGAGGACTGTAGCTCTCCCTCTCTCCTCCAGAAGATCCAACTAAACCACATTCAGGTTTCAGACAGCCCAGAAGGAGGTGGCTCTGGAGTCAATGGAACTGTTCAGGAACAGAGCAGTGCTGATGGTCAATGTGCATCTAAGAAGTCAATCTACAAGTTCCTGTCTGGAACATCACCATTGCCAACAATTTCATCTCCCTCAGTAGCAACTCCTGTCACTGTGTCTACTCTGCAAAATATAACATCTACAACAGCCACTAAAAAGTCTATGATGCCGACTGATATGCCCACACCGCCCGCTGAAACATCCGCACCACCCTCAATAGCTGTACCTCCCATGACTTCAGGTCTGCCCATCCTAACCCCACCCACCACAACACAAGTGACTGTCTATTCGAATGTGACACCTGTACCAATCCATTCTGCTACAAATCCTGCCCCATCTAATGGGACACCTGTTCAGTCCAACATAATGCCTGCTACATCTGCACTTAACTTGCCTCCAACATCTACTCCACCCACCAAGACATCTGCAAAGTCGTCAATAAAATCTAACCTGCCAAGGCTGGTGCCTGCTCAATGCTCTGTGATGACTTTAGTATCTGCAAATAAGTCCACTGCTGCTTCAGCTAATACCCCCTCAATGCGGCTTCAGGAAGCCATCCGCATGAAGACGGCGGCCATGTCCACAAGAGATGGGCCTATGGCTCGACTCAATCTCCCAATTCCCACCTCCCCATTATCTCCACGCTCACCAGAAGGGAGTGACCTGCACAAGTCGCCAGCCTCCACTGCTAGTTTCATCTTCTCAAAGTCCACTAAGAAGACCATCATACAGGCACCATCGTCCTCTGAGGAACAGTCAAATTTAGATAAAGCTTTAACAGCGGGGCTGGGCTCCGACTTCCTTGGGGGGCACCTGGGAACCAGCAAAGTGCCACCACCTGTTGCCAAGAAACCAGCAGCACACTTGCCCTGCAGCTCAGACAAGCTGGGGAACAAGATGAAACCTGGCTTGGCCTCAAGTGCTGAGGTCAGCAGGGCAGAAGAGCAAGAGAAAACACCCAAACTGCAAGGATAACCAAAGGGTGGCAGTGTAGGAAGTGAGTATGGAAAAATTCAGTTTTCCAGTCCACTCATGGCCAATGTGTCACCTACAGTACTTAATCTTGGAAAGGTTTTCTAAAAAGAAATTTATTTGCGGGTAGCTCAGTGGTAGACCTCTGGGGCCATGGTTCCATGTGTTTGGAGTTTACATGTTCTCCCAATGTTGTCTCCTCTGGGTACTCCAGTTTCCCCCCACAGTCCAAAAACATGCACAGGTTAACTGGAGTTGCTCATAGGTGTGCATGTGTGAGTGGATGGCATGTGAGTGTGCCCTGTGATGGCATGGAGCCCTTCCTGGGTTGTTCCCTGCCTTGTCCCTGTAGTTCTCAAGATAAGGACAGGGGGACCGAAGCCTATGACTAGTAGAGGCGGGCACAGTAAATGGATGGATGGATGAAAATGTAATTCCTCACATGCTATTGGAGTGGGAACTGTAAGGCGAGTGAGTGGTTTATGATATTTTCCTTTGGAAATGGTGATCTGAACAGGTATGGAAGTGGGAAGATGCAACATCTTACAAAAGAGAGGCAGTTATTTCATCTACTGTTATCCATGAACATTAATGTGACGTCTGCTCACAGGCAGTGCATCGCCTACAGCCGTGACTCAGGCAGTCATTGCAGTGGACAAGCACGAGTAGAGGAAAAAGTCTCCATGTCCTGAATAAGGAGTACTGGGGCTGCCTGTGGCCTAAGAAGTGCAGGTGGCATTTTTCATGCTGTAACTTTATTTTGGAACATTTTCTGAGATGTATAGAGCAATTGCTCAATAATAACTTAACTTTAGTTCCTCCGAATTTGGGTCTTATGCTTGATTAGGTCACTGTTGTGGTCAGACTGTGAACCACTGCAGGTATATTCTGTGTCTATGTGTCCTTTAAGTAACACAAAGCTGTTTTTCTTGTCACAAATATGCACTTTTGGGCTGCTGCTGAAATTACTACTTACATTGTTTTTCCTTCAGCAGTTGTACATATTAATGTTTATGTTGATTAAACTTAATTAGCAGACCCAAAAAGAACACAAAAAGGAATGAGCATCCAGCATTTTCTTTCTTGGCTTTAGTGGAAAAACACTTTGTACTATGGGGTAACAATAATAATAATAATAATGTATATGACAAAGGACTTCAGCATACTAAACCAAATGAAATGTGTTAAAAAATAAAAAGGCACTTTGTTTAGCAGAACTGCCTTCTGTGGAAAATGAGATTTTGCAGATGAGGCTGGTTGGTTTATTGTCTATTTATATGAAATTAATTGCTAATTTTCCACCTGTAGATAACTGTGCTAATTGGATTTTTGGAATGTTGTGTGTGTGTGTGTGTGTGTGTGCGTGTGGGGTACTCATGTCACTGAGGGGCCCTTTAGTGAGGCCCTAACCACACTGCTACGGTGATCCAGGTTGGCTCCGCTCTCTGACCCCAAACTTTCTTTACTCGTATGTCTGCTGAATAAGTGTGTTGTCATGTCTGTCACTGATGTAGGTCAGGGGCGGAGCCAGACGCTGTAAACATTCAGCTCTTAGCCCAAATATAGGGTCCAGCGGCATGCTCCACCGTGGAGACGACTTCCCCATTTTAAGCAACTATATGCACTATTTTTCAAGCCGTTTCACATAAAAGACTGACAAAAAAAATCTGTGCATTATTTGGGAAAAACATGACATTATGGTATCTACTGAATCTGCTGAAACACAGTCAGATCAGCTAACATTAGCTAGCTTGCCAACAGAAATTCATTAGGTTGGTCACCTTACGACTCACTCCTACTAGCTGAAGTGTTACAGCTGCAGATTCATAAACCTGAATCATCAACTGTGTTTTTGATGCTGATCCTCTGTCTGTGGATGGTGGCAGAAGTTGACTGCTCTTAAAAAAATATGTCCACGTCTCATTAACCAGAAGCTAGTTAGCTAGCAAGCTTGCTTATTGAGGTGAGATGACTGAATGAAATGACATACATAAAACGACGCCCCCCCCCCCAATAGTAGGGCAGACCAATAGATGGCGATATTTCCCCAGTAATAGAACTTTCATTCCATTGATTTTCCGGTCCAGTCAGAGACTTATGGGAAATTATATAAAATTGAAGTTATCTTAAAAGCCTCACAGATTTAAGGCTTCTGAACCCCCCCGCTCTGCCCCAGATGTAGATGCCAAAGGGCTTAGCATTGCAACATGTCTACACTCTCTCCTGAGGAGATGATACTGGTCAGTAGTTCCCTGCTTTTCCTGAAGTCTACCCCAGCTCATTTGTCCTTCTGACATTACGCATCATGATGTTGTTCTTTCACCACTCAGTGAAATTCTCCAGTAGACTCCACCTCCTTTGCTGCGCTCTCTCATAATAAGAACATAAGAAATTTTTAAATGATAGGAGGCCATTCGGCCCATCAAGCTCATTTGCGAAGAACTCAACTAATAGTTCAGAGTTATGAAAATCTTATCTAGCTCTGATTTAAAGGAACCCAGGGTTTTAGCTTGCACTACACTAACAGGAAGACTATTCCATACTCTAACTACATGCTGTGTAAAGAAATGCTTTCTCAAATCCAGTCTAAAATGTTCTCCTGCTAATTTCTATGTATTGCCACAAGGTCTTGTATTTGAACTAATACTGAAGTAACTATTTGGTTGAACAGCATCCAGACTTGTTAGAATCTCATATACCTGGATCATGTCCCCCCTTAGTCTCCTTTGCTCAAGGCTGAATAAATTCAGCTCAGCTAACCTCTCCTCATAAGACATTCCTGTAAGACCAGGAATCATTCTTGTAGCCCTACATTGAACCCTTTCTAAGGCATTAATGTCCTTTTTAAGGTAAGGTGACCAAACCTGCACACAATATTCTAGGTAGGATCTTACCAAGGAATTGTATAATGATAACATCATCTCCCCTGACTTAAACTCCACACACCTAGAGATGTAACTCAACATCTGACTGGCCTTATTTATTGCTTCCCCACACTGGTGAGAGTGGGACATGGAAGCATCAACATACATACCGAGGTCTCTCTCATAATCAGCTACCTTTAAGTGGAAACAATAAAATAGCTGTACTTTTACTTCTTCTCCCTGCATGAATTACATTTGTCTACATTAAATTTCATTTGCCAGGTATAAGTCCAGTCACTAATTAAATCAAGATCCACCCACCTTGGTGTCGTCTGCAAATTTAACCAGTTTACTGTATGTATTGGTATCAATATCATTAATGTAAATTAGGAACAACAGTGGTCCTAAAATTGAACCCCGACTGTACCCCACTATGAACGCAGACCCACTATTACATTGTGTCTCTAATAACTACCTGCTGCTTCCTGTCTGTTAACCAGTTTTCAATCCAAGCAGCTACTGTTCCTAAAATCCCTGCTGCTTTGATCTTAAGAAGGAGCTGTTTGTGGGAGACAACATCAAAGGCCTTCTGGAAATCTAAGCAGATCACATCGTAGGCCTTTTTGTGATAAATTTGTCTTGTACCTTCCTCAAAGAACTCAAGTAGATTAGGATCTACCTCTCCTAAATCCATGTTGGCAATGCCTCAGAATGTTATTTGAATCCAGATAATCTACCATTTTTGCTTGGATTATACTTTCCATTACTTTTCCAGTTATGCAAGTTAAACTAATTGGCCTATAGTTTGCTGGATTATTTCTATCCCCTTTTTTGAATATGGGGGTTATATTTGAAGGCTCCCAATCAAACAGTACCAAGCCAGGAGATAAGGATAACAAGCCAGGAGATAAGGATTTCTGAAATAATAAAGTTGAAGGTCGGCAAATAATATCCCTTATCTCTTTTAAAACTATAGGTAAGATGCCATCAGGGCCCTGTGATTTATTTTGAGCTTAGCTAGGATTTATAGCACATCAGCTTCAGTTATGCATATATTAGTCATGACGCTGGATTAGTAATAAGAGTCGGTATGTTACTTGTATCCTCTACAGCAAATACCCATGCAAAACAATCATTAAACTCATTAACTGTATCAATTTCATTTTCAATCACAAGACCCTTACTATCCTGCAGAGTAGCAATTTCAGCTTTTAGAGCTCTTTTGAAGTTAAAATATATATATTTTTTTTTTTATGTCATCCTTAGCCTCCAATGCAATCTTCCTTTCAACTTTCCTCTAAGCGAGTCTTAATATTATGTAACTCCATCTGTAGACTTAGATACTCCTGCTTTATTCCAACATCACTAGTTATTTCCCATTTTTGGAACAGAGCCCATTTCCTCCTGATTTTATTCTTCATTTCACTAGTAAACCAACCTGTCTGCAGTTTCCTACATTTAGTTTTGCTGGAAACAGATACTAAGTCCAGTTGGGCTTACAATAATATGCTTTAAAAAAAATCCCATGCCTCTTCAACAGTTTTGTTATTTAACGCCATACAGTTTCAAGTTTCAGTGTCATACCATTAAAGTTAGCCTTCCTAACACTGTATATTTTTGTTTTGGACTTTGCTCTTCGGACACTAAAATGAACCTTAAATTTAACCATGTTATGATCGCTACTGTCCGGTGGTTCTAAAACCTCAAATTTTCCAATCCTATCCTGGTTATTAGAGAAAACAAGATCAAGAAGGGCTTCTCCCCTGGTAGGGGTATTAACAAACGGAGAAAAAAAGCAATCCTGTACTAATTCCACCATTTCAAGTTAATTTACAGTACAGCCAGAGACTATGTACCACTGTATCCCAAGTAAATTAAATCACCTATAACTACCGTTTAATTTTTATTACTCATAGTCCTGATATCATTGTATAACATTCTGCTTTCCTCCGCAACTACTTTAGGTTCTGTATAACAAATACCAACAATTAGGCCATTTGAGTTTTTAGTATCTAGTTTTATACATAAAGCTTCTGTACTTTAATTATCAGTGAGTTCCCTTGCCTGCAAGTTTTCTTTTACATATACTGCCACACCACCTCCCTTCTTGCCTATCCGGTCTCTACGGAACAACGTGTAACCATCCATATTATATTCTTCTCCATCATTGTCACTCAACCGTGTTTCTGTTATTCCTATAATGTTGTTTGTCTGATGAAATAAAAGCCTCTAAATCATGAATTTTGTTTCTAATACTCCTAGTGTTTAAGTACAGACTGCCTTTTACAGTGCCCACTTTCATTATTATTTGGGGCTTTCCATCTCCCCTTCCCAGCCTCCCCAGTCCCTACTTTAAACACTTCTCAACTACTCGTATTAGTGTTTTCCTTTAAATCTCCCGTATTTTAACCTGCGTTATTTAAAAAAAAAAAACGTCCCCCCCAAAAAAATCTGAGCTCTGTCACTAGCCTCGCGATAACTGCCACCTGCAATAGCCGACTACAGGTACTGTAGGTGGCAGTTGTCGCAAGGTTAGTGTGTGAGGTCAGATGATGAGTTGATGAGTGACGACGCGAAAAAAGAAGAAAAAAAGACAGATGATGGACAGCAGGACAGAGAAGGAAGGCACTCCAGGCAAAAAACCAAAACCCTCGTGTAAATACCGCGATCAATGGGACAACGAATTTATTTTTCTGAAGAAGAGCAGGGTGGGGGACAGTCACGCGTTTTTGTATGATTTGTAACTGCGAAGGGGAAGAAATGATGTATGCCAGCATGACAAATCCGCCAAGCACAAGCGTGGGCTAGAGGCACAAAAACATGCCCAGGCGATATCAGCATTCATGACGAGAAATGCCACTGAGGCAGACCAGGTCAAAACTACAGAGGTAAAAATGGCAATGCTGTGTGCCAAAAACAACATTCCTTTCTCCTTTCATGATGACTTCAATAAGTGTGTAGCTGACATGTTCCTGGACTCTGCTATTGCACGAAAATACTCAACGGGAAAAACGAAGGCTACTCAACTCATCAAAGGTAAGTTAGCTATATAACGTTAGCTACCTATCTTACTGCTGGGCTACTGTACGTTTGCTAAAACGGTATAAAATGGGTTTGAAATGTGTTTGAATATTCTAACATTTGAGCATCAACCCATGGCATGCATGTTG
>JAABNX020000012.1:56358-74764 GCA_015163995.2 Mormyrus lacerda | reverse complement strand
AGGAGGAATCAGGGCTCGAACCTGCAACCCTCCGGTTGCCGAACGATAGCACTACCTCCTGCGCCACCATCTTCCCCCCACATGCGGCGTCCGGGTAAAGCCGACCCCTCACCTCCCACGCACGGCGTCGGGTAAAGCCGACCCCTAACCTCCCGCATGCGCCTTCTGGGTAAAGCCAACCCCTCAACCCCTCACCTCCCACACGCGGCGTCCGGGTAAAGCCAACCCCTCACCTCCCACACGCAGTGTCCGGGTAAAGCCGACCCCTCAACCCCTCACCTCCCGCATGCGCCTTCTGGGTAAAGCCGACCCCTCAACCCCTCACCTCCCGCATGCGCCTTCTGGGTAAAGCCGACCCCTCTACCCCTCACCTCCCACGCGCCGAGTCCGGGTAAAGCCGAGCGCTCACCTCCCGCATGTGCCATCTGGGTAAAGCCGACCCCTCACCTCCCGCATGCGCCATCTGGGTAAAGCCGACCCCTCACCTCCCACACGCGGCGTCCAGGTAAAACCGACCCCTCACTTCCCGCATGTGCCATCTGGGTAAAGCCGACCCCTCACCTCCCACACGCGGCGTCCAGGTAAAACCGACCCCTCACTTCCTACATGTGCCATCCGGGTAAAGCTGACCCCTCACCTCCCACACACGGCGTCCGGGTAAAGTGTTGCTTTTACCTTGGAACGTAGAGATTCATGGGACTCAAGCATATGTAGTAGCTCCGAGTTGTCAATCTCCAGAAGCATTCCGGTAATCTTCCCGGCCAGGCTTGGGTGCATCGCTTGGATCAGGGGGAAGAGGCGCTCACCTAGCAGGTTAAGGAACGGGACAGAAGACACTGTTAGAAACAAACCAAAATAGAAAAAGAAGTTGTACTATTGGCCCTTCATATGGCAGCTGCCACCCCCTGCTCACACCACAGCCTTTATGGTATCTGCTGTCACTCACCCAGCATCTGTTTCTGTTCCTGAGGTGGGGCTGCAGCCAGCATGGAGGCAGTTAGCGGCTCCTGGCCCTGGACGTGAACGGCGGCTTGCGGCTGAGGACAGAGGTCACGGTCAGGTTCAGTGCGCTCTCTGCGAACGCCACTAAAGGCTAAAAGGCCATATTATATTCCCACGTCGAGCCTATGCCATGCCTACGCAAGTGGCCTATGCTGTCGCGAGCAATATTTGTGCACTGGTGTGTCTGTCATTTAGTAATTACACTGCCACTGCTGCTAGGTGATATATAGGTTTGGATGTTGCATTGTTGAACCATGCAACTGAAACAGAAAAAAAACATTCAACAAAGTATCCATTTATCGAGTCCTGATTATATTTGTGTTGCTCCAAACTTCCCATAGACAAATTTGTGGAAATGCTGAGCTGCAACAAAGTCACTTGTTATGCATTTTCCTTTCTAAAATTGGTATCTATACTAATTCTTATTTTTTTTGTCTTGTAAAGTATGATTAAACTTAATGGAGGTAAGTGAAATTGGCGCTGTCATCCTGAGTGTTTTGTACACCTGATGCTGTGATGCCTAGTGTGGGTTATTTAAGGCTAGATATAAATAATGTTTCCATTTCACACCTGAGATGTATACTGCCTTTGCTCCCATAAAGAAGGAATGCTGCCAAGTGGACCAATCACATTTCTTGTGGTCTGCATCCCCATGATGTGTAGTTAAATTTCTGGGGAGATGCGCGTCGGGTCCACAGCTGCGTCCTACTCATGGCATCGATTCGATACAAAAGTGTATGCCAGCCTCAAAGCCCTACCGGCCCATGGGCGCTCACCTGCTGCAGGGGCACAGGCTGCGACACCTGGTTCTGCGGGCTCCGTACGCTGGTGGCATACTTGTAGGGCGGCACTGCGCGTGGGCTGGGTACGCCCATGCTGGGCCGTGGACCCAGCGGCTGACTGCTGCCTCCTAGTGGAAAGGAAGATGAGGCTCAGTCAGGGTCAGTGATGGCGGCAAATGTGAACATTGCAGTGGGTACATTGGGGAAAAACAGTAAATGTAAGACTGTAGACATCTTAGTAGCTCTACCAGTCGAACAGCTTCCTCCAGGTTATTCTTTATTTCCACAGTCACGACCCACCCCAATCTCTGTAGCTGCTTTTTGCATCCTATGCCAAGCTAGTTTCCCTGCGCTTCCTACTCACCCTCTCTCTGTGCCATGCTAGTTTCCTTCTCCTTCTTTTTCACCTACCCTGTGTACCATGCTAGTTTTTCAGTGTTTCCTTCTTACCCACTCTCTGCGCCCCAGCTGGCATACCCCGAGGGCTCTGCGAATTAGTGCTCGGTGTGAGGTGACGCAGGTTGGCACGTGGACCAGCCTGACGCAGTGAATTGGGTATTCCCTGAAATCCACCTGGGAAATACAGACACACAGATAAGCACCTCTGCAGCATTCCGAGCATCTGCAAGCATCCTTAGAATGAGGGTCGGCCCTCTCACCTTGGGCTCGACCTCCTTGCTGCTGCCAGCGGGGGTTAGGTCGCATCTGTGCCAGCTGATTAGGGGCATAGTAAGTTGTCCTGTTTTGTGCCTGTAAGGGATTTATAAGGGGGAACATTCACTTTTAAAGACACTTGTTAACAGAAGACATAAAATGGCTGAACCATGAATCAAGTGTAACTCACCTGTGGAACAGCAGGCATGAAGTAGCCACTGGCCGGCTGGAACTGGTTGATGATGGCATTAGCGGGCATTGCCCGCATGCCTGCAATGCGCTGCATGTATTGGTTAGTGAGGTGGGCCTTGCGTTCCTCTTTGCGTTGTGCCAGAGCCACATACAATGGCTTGGAGCCCACGATGCGCCCATTCATCTCTGTCACAGCCTTTGTGGCTTCCTCAGGGGACGAGAAGCACACAAACCCAAACCCCTTGGACCGGCCATCTTCTAGCATCACCTAGGATGAGGCAGCTTGTGAGACAAGGAGCAGCTGAGCGAAACCTCAACTCTGTCTGCACTAATCTCCCCTGCATTCGGAAGCCACCAACACAGACACAGACTCATGCCTGCAGGTCAAACCATTCACCTCACCTTAGCACTAGTGATGGATCCAAATGGAGAAAACTCTTTGCGCAGTTTCTCATCATCGATAGTGTCATCTAGGTTCTTGATGTAAAGGTTGACACCCTAGAGACAGAACAAGATCATTGTTAGACATCTGTGAAGATGCACGCTAATCACGCTCTTGCCAGGCAATTGTGACGTTAGAAGATGAAGCCCATTCTGGGTGATAGATGCCTTTTTAATGTATATTAAAATGTTCATGTTTAAGGTAGTACCTGATAGCGACTGAGCCTCTCCTGCTTTAGCTGTTCAAATTTCCTCTTCAGTTCCGCCTGCCGCTCCATCTTCTTCTGGGCACGGCCCACAAACACAGTCTTGCCATTGAGTTCTGTGCCGTTCATCTCCTCCACAGCCTGCGCCCTCATTGAAGACACCCAACCATCTGGGTCAAGCTGTGGAGCTTGTTTCTGCCACTTAAATCACCATCTTTGCATAGCTAAGCACCAGTTACCACCCAACCGCTTACACACATTTCCTATCTGAAATAATACAATCAAAGCCAAATAGCCTGCAGATTTATTGACTATGGGTCTGGATTAAGAGTCAGATTTGAATTTGTGCCGTTTCGTAGCAACACCTTCGTCTCCTTAGCCCACAGTAGGTACAGTACAGCTAATGTACCTTGTTAGCATCTTCATGCTTCTCATAGCTCACAAAGCCAAAGCCTCTCGATTTTCCCATCGGATCGGTCATCACTTTCACACTGAGTGTTTTTCCTGGCAAAAGTACAAGTAGCAGGTTAACAAGGGCATTGAGCGGCGGTCTTTGTTTGGCCTTTCTCCTGCTGGGCAAAGTCAATATTATGCCATGCCACTTGAGCCGATAGCCATACCACATTTTAGTGCATCCATGAACATATTATTGCGGTATGGGAATCATTCTGAACTGGTCTCTGCACTAGCTTCTCCCCCCAGGACTTACCATACTTGTCAAACAGCTCCTTCAGCCTGTTGTCATCCATATCCTCCCCAAAGTTTTTTATGTATACGTTGGTAAATTCCTTGGCTTTGGCTCCCAGCTCTGCCTCCCTCTCCTTTCGAGATTTGAAACGTCCCACAAACCTGGAAATTGGAAAAAACTATCCAACTTAACAGTCCAGCTCAACAGAATCAATTTTCAAAGGAACAGTTTTAAAAGAAGTTTTTTTTTAAAAAATAATAATAATAAAAAAATAAGAATAAACCATCAGGGCAGCTGGTAGTGACTTTAGTCTCAAGTAGGACTAAATAAAGTGAATTCACATTCACGCAAGAAAGGACTGGAAAAGCGGCTGAACATAAGCATCACAGCAGCACAGACAATGCACATTCTGGCAAACGGAATGTCGAGGTCACATGCTGCTACGTACAGACCAACAACGCAGCCCACAGAAAAATCTTCCTCTGATGCTTGGGGTGATGAGACAGGTAGACATGAAGATCTGATATTAGGACCACAGTTAGGTCCTCTAGAGAGACTCACTGGGGTTAGACTATACCTGTGCTGGGGTCAGACTGTACCTGCTATGCAGGCCTTTCCCATTCCGTAACTCCAGCATTGCATTTCTGCACTCCATCCATCACTAAAACACACAACTGGGATTACAGACAGACAGACAGACAGACAGGCAGAAGGGCAGCTTGAGGATTGCTGAGGGACACCTCAACAAGCTGGACCCTCTGCTGCCTCCATACAATATGTAAAACCATGCAGTGCAAATGAGACAATGGCATAACCGTGCAGACACCATGCTGAGTACCACATACTCATCATTGAGGCTCACAGACTTGCATGCACTGGCTGTTCTCCATTTGCAATTGTTTTTGACATTATTGATTGGGAGATAGAAGGAATGATCCACATCATAAGTACATAAGTGCAGGCCTCGAGCCCCCCATACTCAGCTGGTCATCGTAAGTGCAGAACTTGAGCCCCCCAGTACTCAGCTGATCATCGTAAGTGCAGGCCTCGAGCCCCCCAGTATTCAGTTGATCATCGTTAAGTGCAGGCCTCGAGGCTCCCAGTACTCATCTGATCAGTATAAATGCAGGCCTCAAGCCCCCCCATACTCAGCTGATCTTTGTAAGTGCAGGCCTCGAGCCCCCCAGTACTCTGCGTATCATCATAAGTGCAGACCTCGAGTCCCCCATACTCAGCTGATCCTAGTAAGTGCAGGCCTCAAGCCCCCCAGTCCTCAGTTGATCAGTGTAAATGCAGGCCTCAAGCCCCCCATACTCAGCTGATCCTAGTAAATGCAGGTCTCGAGGCCCCCAGTACTCGGCTGATCCTCATAAGTGTAGGCTTTAGAGCCGCCCAGTACTCAGCTGATCAGTGTAAATGCAGGTCTCGAGCCCCCCAGTACTCGGCTGATCCTCATAAGTGCAGGCTTTAGAGCCGCCCAGTACTCAGCTGCAGGACACTCACACCTTGCGGTCGTTGAGCAGCATGCCGTTCATCTTCTCAATGGCGCGGTCAGCTGCATCCTGTGTCTCAAAATGCACGAATGCATATCCTTTTGATCCATTCTCATCACACACGACCTTTTAGGAAAAAAGAGATCTATTGGCTAATAGGTCCTGTTCTGTGTTTGAGAACAAGAATAACTAAATAGGGGTAAAAGGTCAAACATGCCACCACTAAGGGACAAGAGAGGACCTCAAACTACCCTCTGCCATCATCTCATCACTATTCCAGTCTTCCAGTAAAAACCTGATTATGACATCATGTCTCAAACCCTGCGCTAATATGTTGTTCTAGTATTACCCAATTTCTGGCACTGAGCCGTCTGGGAACACAAGGTGAGATGAGCAGACAGTCTGACCACATTTTGATGTGACCTCTGCCTGTCACTGAAAACCACAAAATTTATGCTTTTACCTCCACTTTCAATCCCAGAATCACCATTTTCATAATGGCCATCCAAGACATTTTTCGGCAGTATTATTAACTGATATGCCCTCATATGCTAAACTTAAAATTGTCTAATGCCTCATATTGGACTGATGTAGGTGTTGTGAAGGTTCAGTAAGGGTACTCAAATGGCAGATCACATTCAAACCGAAATACAATGTGGTCTGGACCGTGGGACCCTCTCGGTTGGTGAAATTTACTGAAAGGAATCCCCCTAAGAACTCCATGTGGCTGATGAAATCTGGACCTCTGGGGGAAAATAATTAAGTCGCCTTTCTACTGCCTATTCTCCAATCCACACTAGCAGAAGTGCTCCCCAAATCAGTGACTTACCTTGCAAGAAAGGATGTTCCCAAAGGCAGAGAATGTGTCATAAAGTGCCTTGTTGTCAATTGACTTGTCCAGGTTTTTGATGAAGACGTTTCCCACCCCAGATTTCCTGAGTGAAGGGTCTCTTTGAGACCACATAATTCGAATGGGTTTCCCTTTGACCACATCGAAATTCATGGTGTCCAGGGCTCGTTCAGCTATGGGAGGGGAGTGGGTGGGCACAGTCATTGTGGTGGTAGAAAACAAACACGTCACTCAACTGCGCGTGTAGGAAACATCGGCAAATATGTCATCATGCACATGCAGAGCAACCCCACGCGAACCAATGAACCAAAACCATGTCATCCTAACCTAACCCTAAAGGAATTAGTTAATCCTAATCTATCTTAACCTTGATCTTGCGATGTGCTTGTGGGAGTTTTACTTACAAAAATGCACTGAGGGTAGAACGAAAAATGATGGTTCAGAGAGATAACCAATCGGATTGTAGGGTAGGTGTGTCCAAACAACTAGAGGAGCCAGGGTACAGACATCTGACTAGTTGGTCCCACCTCCTCTAGTTGCTTCGACCCACCTCGAATCTGATTGGTTATCTCTCTGAACATGTCATTTTTCATTCTGGCGTCATAACATTATCGTGTAAGTAAAACTCCCATAAGCTTAAGATGGTTGCTCAAGTTTAATGTCCATTTACAACCATTTCATGTCTTCTAACACCTGTTTTCAGGTGTCCAGATCAGTAATGTAGTACAGCAGCTGCAGTTTCAGCCTATCCAAAGCCCTGACAAAGAAACACATCATTACCACCTGCTTTGAATATCAGCTTCGACAAGAGCTATTTTGGAAAACATAAGACAACAGCTGTTTGTTAAAAGCAAAAAACACGGCTGTAGTATGAAGTACAATTTCCATGAATTTTAAGGCAGAATAGCCGCATTTGTTTCTAAAGATCAGCTTTAGCAAACTATGATTCTTGTTTCAAAGTATTTTTTTCTTCCTTTGCATGGCTCACGCAATATTCTCTGCATGGAATTCTCCATATGAAACTCTCCTATGGAGGGCATGTTATCCGGACTGTCTGCTACGCACATGCCTGCAGCAAAACGCCCTGCAACTGCGGCTCAGCAAAGACTACAGTTGCCGCAGCTAAACAAGGCTGATACACAGAAGCCATTGCCCAGTGTGTGCTGACATCAGCAGAGTCCACAGCAATTGTGCTTCACATCCAGCTGGCAGTAGGTGCAGTGATCCTGGATTCTTTTCCAGAACGTTCTGAAGGGAATTTTAGGAGAGCACATTTTCAGAATATGTGACATTGTTAAAAGGAATAAAAAAGTAACATTGAACTTGTGCTCCAGAAATTAAAGGCTCATGAGTAAAAATGAAGAAGACAAATCATTTGTTTGCTCAACAGTAAACCGTCGCTGGTGGCTGCTCAGCTGTCTGAGCTAAAACAATGGGTCTTGTTTTATGAGAAGTGCGGTTCGCCAAAGAGTCCCTGCTACATTTTAGCCTAGTTCCTCTCTGAAAGCTCAAGCTGACAGCATAAATGAACTGTTTTTCACATTCGGGCATGGCCAGGCCCAATATTAAACTGCAGCTATATTTAGCCAATGAAGACACTCATAGCTATGTGCTGCCGTGGGCAGTGGCTTGAGTTTTCTCTTCCGTTCATGGGGGTGGGGGGCAGCTGTTGCAGGCCTCAGTCCAACATGGCTGGGGCTGCTAGGACCAGACCCTTCGGGGGGCAGCAGAAGGTCCTGGATCCACGCAGTCACAATGCCAGGTCTCCCTCATTTGTAAGCACCAAAATTACAGCCACTCACAGTCACTTCATACAGGTAGCTGCCATAGACAATAAAATTCAGATATCTAATCGTAACCAAACAGCCGTCCGTATAGTAATCCTTCAATCAAAACACCCGTGTTCCAAGTCTTCATGTCTTTGTGATCCAGTGAAAGGAGGGTCATACAGGCAAGCTTGAACATGGGAAGAAAAAAATGAAGGAGAGGTTTCTGCAGTTTTAGATCGCAAAGTTTGGCAACGCTTTACATTAACTGCACCCTCATAATGCCTTTATAATGCTTTCATAGAACACTCAGTGTACCTTCATAATGCTTTCGTAAAACATTCATAAGCAATATGCAAGCATATGAACATAATAACATACCTTAACAGCTTTAATATACATTAATATACAGTACGAGTTTACATTAACTGCACCGTCATCATGCCTTTATAATACATTTGTAGAACATTCATTACACCTTCATAATGCATTCATAGAACACTCATAAGCAGCATGTAAATATACCACAACATCCTAACATATCTTAACAGCTGTAATATACATTAATAATGCACATTATATAATAATAAACTTTATAATCGTATAAAGTTTGTCATTAATGTATACTGTAGAGGTATGTTAGAATAAGGTATACTTAAATGTTGACTATGAATGTTCTATGAATGTCTTATAAATGCATTATGAAGGTGCACTGGATGTTCTATGAATGCAAAATGAATGCATTATAATGGTGCAGTTAATGTAAAGCGTTACCCAACGTTCACACGTGTTAGCGACGCTTTCAGCTGGGAGCGCAGCGCAGCAAATCAGGAGCATGGCAGTGCAAACATGCAGGTGCAGTGTAACAGAACCATCAGCCAATCACAGGTCAGCATGCTCGTGGGCTGACAAAGGACACAGGGTGAAGCAGTCATGGCTGTTGCTGAACCCCAGTCACTTGCAGGCAGCTTGGAGCTGGGAAGGCCGGGAAAGAAAGCTGAACTAAAAGTGTCCTCACAGGCCGTCCTTTAAATAGGCACAGAAATAGGTCACTTTGGGTTACCAGTCAGATATGTGGAACAGAGCCCATTACAAGCGTGTGTGTGTCTGCAGATCAGCTCCAGAGACGTGCTGAGGGTCACTGAACATGGGACCGATTAATGTGCAAGTTTTGACTTGTCAGATTGTGCCATAGAAGCAACAGGGCCAACTTAAATTACACGAGGGGCAGGACTGATTCTGCCTTTTTCATTCAGTATAAAGATTATACTAAAATGTGTGCACTTGGGTTGGACAGGATGCTATTTATTAAATATTGCTGAACTTGTGTGAACTGTAATGAGATTTGCTTCTGGGTGAAAGAGACTAAAGTCAAAAAACCAGACCCAGACTAGGTGTCGAACATGAAGACTGGACAAAAAATGTTGCAATTTTAAATGTGTACCATCAGTGTAAGAATGCTAGCTGAATACGGCTTACCTTAAATGTCTGCTTGTATTTAATGCTATAACTTCTGTAAGATACTGAAAGACGTTTTAAACATGCTGGGATGTGCTCACATGACAACGTGCTGCAAAATAAAAACACGTCGCCTATTTCTGCACGATGCTCACATCCCGGGACCGTTTACTTTATCCTTGACAAACGTGACGTGAAGCTTTGTGACGTGCCTGTGACCCCCCCACCCCACCCCCTACCTGTCCAGCTGCGATCGGTAACCGCCTGCGACATGCGTGCTGCACGTGTGGGGAGACGGAAACCGGGAGCGCGAGCCAAACACAGCGAGGCAGGCACGCGGGCGCGGCTCGGTTCGGACTGGCTCGCCTCTGCGCCGCTTACCGTCTGCGGGCTGCTGGAAGTTCACATAGGCGTAACCCAGCGAGCGCCGGGTGATCATGTCGCGACACACTCGGATGGACAGCACCGGTCCCGCAGGGCTGAATTTCTCGTACAGCATAGCCTCCGTGATGTCGGGGTGCAGGTCGCCCACATACAGGGAAGCCATGGGGTAACTGCCTGCTGCGGCTGTATTCATAACTCGCAAGGGACGGCGGACCGCGCAGCTTACAGCCGAGCGCCGGGTGCCTCTGTGCAATCCGGGGTAAAACCGTCTGCCGAGTCAGGTCGCAGCTCCGAAACTGGGATGCTGCGTCGCCTCGCAGGTCCGCGGCTTTCCTTCTTTTTTAAATATTTGTTATTATCCGTCATAAAACGTCAGGCTTGCGGTGCCCGAGGCCTTCTGTTGTTTTTAAAGAAGAAAAAAATATATATTTGAGAGCTTTGTTTTTTTTTTTTTTTAGTATTTTTCTGTTCAGTGTTCCAGTACTTAATTTTTATGTTGGTTTTGCGTATTTTATGTTTTTTTATGTTTTTTTTTTCCTTTTTAAGTTATAAAAGAGCGGTGAGTGAAGCACTCACGTTTGTTTGTGGCCGGGAAAAGAGACTGCGTGGGACACGCGTGGGGACTTTATACCCGGCCGGAGGAAATAGTAACTCGGGTCAAACTCGGGATAAAAAAAGCAGGAGCGTGCGGCGGAAAGGGAAGGGCGTCGCAGTGACATCTGGGTGTGGTTACAGACACTAATGCACATCGACTGGAAAGGAGAGCTTAGTTTGCAATATTACGAGGAACTAATCAGTGCCATATTTGGTATACGAATTTTATTTAATAAAAATATATTTTAAGTGTTGCTCTTAAATACTTCCATGTTTGTCAAATTATTACAAATAATAAAAAACGCGTTTGTGAATGTAGTTCATTGGTCACATCACCATTACCAGGTGCATGTCAACCCAGTATCTGTAAGTAAAGTTGGCGAATGACACGTACTTTTAGCACAACGTTTACAAATTCCCGGATGAAGTCTTCCTGAACAGTTACCCGAGCTGTAGGTTTTATAAATATACACAAATTAGTTGGAAACTGTCACACTGTATGTCTCTTTGGATCCAGGAGTCAGATAAGCAGCAGCAACCGCGTTCGTAATAGTAATATTAATGTTATAACCATAACATTTAGATTTGGAACTCTTCTGCACTCGGATAAACTATGCGAAGACTTATACAGTATATCCCATAGTGCAGTGCATCCCACATGCATGGTGCTGTCAGTTTAGTACCGTACCTTCTCCAACGTACAAAAAACACGAAGACCATGGAGCACATATAGTACGCCTCGGTGCGTGCATGCGTACTTTGTGTGTAGGTACATGTGCAATATGCAGTGTACGCGTATATGCTACTTGTACCCCAACTGCAGTAGATGTATGGGTGGCAGAGACATTACGAGTGTACATGATTGTCTCAAAAAAAGCTGAGATTTGAACTGATTATTTATTTGGATCCCAGACACTTATTTCATCCAGGTATAGTATACCCCCTTGTATTCAAACTTTTATCCGCCTGCGATATAACGCCCTCTGCTGACCGTATTGCTCCCCACTTCCTAACCAGAGCAGTTGAAGGCTACATGCAGTATTCCATTCCAGCGTGTCTGTATGTGTCATAACACTATCCGTGCTCTTTTCCATTCATATCTTAGCTTAGCAAAGCAGACGAGGTACAGTCATGTGCTCTGTCAATTTCCTGTATCAGATTTCTAATACGTCTTATTTAGGTGTATCTCTTACTTTTGGCACTGACTTATAAGTTACAATAGAATTGTTTCTTTGACTGTTTCCTGTGTCAGTCCTTCCCAGATAAAACTGTATTTTGTTATTTTAATATGTTTCAATTGATTTATACGAAAGCTCAGTAGAAAATATTCACATAATTATCGAAATGTTTTTTCTGTTAATAACTGGACCATTTTAAGAAACCACCATGTATCTTGCCAGTCCCTGTCGTTGAGAGCGGCCTGTCCCACGGTGTCATACGCTCTCTTCCTTCTCTCCTCTCTCCCAGGTCGCCTTTGTACACATTTCATACGCTCCATCTTATGTTAGTGACCCTACTTCTACCATACAACGTTTTTTTTAAACATTAACAATGGAAAAAAACAAATTTCCCAAAAATGTTCTGATTTTTAGTGTTTATTAAATTCAAGATTTGCCTGAATTGTTTACATTTTGTTAACGAGTTGTGGAATTTTACTTATCTTTTACCAAAAGAAGACTGAAAAAGTTTATTTTAAGATTAAAGGGATACGATGGAGAATATCAACAATCCTCATACTATGGAGTCACCGCAGAGATTGGTCGTTTCCATGCTGGTTTTGAAATACATTGGCGGGTCCAAAGGCGGGCCACGCTAAAAAGGGACACTGGTGCTTTAAATGGCTCCCGGCCCCCGGGCGCTCGGCTGAACACCCACGTCAGCACAGCTCCTTTTGTCCAACAACCGGGTTTCGGTCTTTAGGGCTGAGCAGGAACTGAGCGAATGTATACCCTGTGCAGCCGAGCAGGAAGCACCTAGACCCAAAAAGCGACGCAAAAATGGAAACGCTATCCGAAATTAGAGCAAAGGGATCTTCGGGGACACCCGGCGATCCAGGGCACCAGTAAGTATTGATAGCTATTGAGACTGTTGGGGGGTGAGTATCTGCGGCAGGGTGTCATTGTAGCCTGCAGGGCGTCAGCGGGTCCGGCGGATGTCAGGAATGCGCACCCCTCCCCCCCTCCCCCGGAGCATGGTACCCGAGAGGTATCGTTGGGCGTCAAATGCGGGCGTGCGTGTGACTGAGCCCTTGCTTCTTAAAGGGGGTAAATCTTGCAGCTTCCAGTGCACGCTTGACTGTTTTCTGGAATACTTGTGTTTTTTCTTTAATCGTGGAAGCGACCCAAGTGGGCGTATCTGTAAGACCCACAGGGCTGCGCTGGAACTCACTCCGCCAGCCTTACACCCACAGGCTCGTGGGTGCCCATGCCTTCGGCGCTGCTTCCTCGGACAATTAAGGGCGTGATAGTCGCATTGCAATAAAGGGGAAATATGCATATGGTGGGTTGCTTTTATCTGTAATTTGCTACCCGTGAGTATAAGTTCTGCATGATAAACCAATCTGAAACGTCTGTTTAATTCATTTCCTGATCTTAGGAAACGGGGGTGTATTGCCCACCTGCTTGTGTTGCAGCCTGGGTCGCCCGCGTACGTTTTCCGTCGGGCGATATTCCGCTGTGTCCCTCGTTGCCCGATCCGCAGAGTCGGGTGTCGCTTCTCTCGGTGTACACACGGGATTAACTGACAGATCGCCCAGCCAATCATTACGCAGAGAATTTACGGGGCGGGGTCTCCGAGAAACACTTTTTATTGTCCTGCACAAAAGGAGATTAGAGACAGAACAAAGAGGATTCATGGACATAATGAAGACGTCCCACAGACAGAAGCAACTGTCCACGAGCTTCATAGTGACCATAATGTAGGATATTACAGCATTTTTAACAGTAATAACTGCAAAATAACAGAAGGTGATTGGCAACACTGTATTAATGAAGCCCAAAATATGAAGTTGTTAAAGCTATAGAACTCAATTTCTGCCATAAGAGAGGTGGTACTCATTTAATTTTGTGTTGTATCTCTTGACAATCCACACAGCCGCACAGAACTCACGCCCTTCTCTGACCCTTCCAGTTTCACACTGCCACACTCTCACAAAGGATGTTATTCACATTAGCGGTGGTGCAGTGGTTAGTACTGTTGCCTCACCCCACAGGGACCAGGGTTCGAGTGGCTCCCCATGTCGACATGGGGTTTCCTCTAGGTACTCCACTGGGAAAACATGCAGAGGTTCATTACAATTGCCAAATTGCCCATGTGCTTGTCAGTAAATCGTGTATGAGTATGTCGTGTTATGGGTTGGTGTCCCATCTTGGGTTATTCCCTGCCTTGCATCCATAACTACTGGGATAGGCTCTGGATCTCTGCAACTCTGAAAAGGACAAGTGGTTACGGAAAATGGATGGATGAATAGGATTATAAAACAATCAACATGTGTTAAAAATTTACCATATGTATGTAAGCAGTCTAAAAGAAAGCCCAAAGCAAAAACACACTGCTACTGACGCCCCTTCATCTCCATCCACCCAGACAGTTGACGCGAACATCTGGTGCAGATATGATGGCCGAGCACCAGAGCCGCCTGCTGCAGCAACTGGATGAGCAGCGGAGACAGGAACTCTTCTGTGACTGCCATGTGTTGGTGGAGGGACAGCTGTTCAAGGCGCACCGCAATGTGCTGTTTGGCAGCAGTGGCTATTTCCGCATGCTGTTGGCGCGGGGCGGAGCAGAGTGTGGCACGCCTGTCTCTGCCACATTTGAGGCCTTCAGTGCCGACACTTTCTCTGTCATCCTGGATTTTGTCTACTCAGGCCGTCTGGACCTCACCAGTGTCAATGTCATTGAGGTGATGTCAGCTGCCAGCTACTTGCAGATGAATGATGTCATTGGGTTCTGCAAGGGCTTCATCAGATCTTCTCTGGATATCAGCGCCAAAGAGAATGTAGATGAGTGCCTCAGCCTACCAGAGGAGAGCAGCACCCCCCAGGGGGTAGCTCACGCCCCCATTGCCCAGGTGGAGATATGTGCTGAGCCCAAGCCGGAGGTCTCAAGCTTAAGCCAGGGTCGGGGCACGCCTCCCCCACGAGGAAGGCGGAGGGCTCCACCTTCCCAGCCCATCAAAGTTGAGCAGATGACAGAATCCACAGCATACCGCGTTGCCAGAGGATCGGGTAGGCGGCGGACTTGGAGCAGCCTACCTGTGGAGGAGACCACATCCATATCAGACCAACAGGGGGCGCCCTCCAGCAAAGCACAGAAGGCCGATGAGCTCTACGCCACTTTACCCACAATTGTTGGAGTTGTTGGCGTTTTCAACAAAGGTGACCAAAGTCATGATGCTCAATAAGGTGGTGAAGAGTGGGTGGTATAGTTTAATTAAGTAATGGGGATTATCATATCTCCATCACATTACTGGTGTAATGGTTAATCAGGCACTGGGTGTGGGGATTGTCACGTCACTATCACATCACTGATGTAATGGTAAATTAGACACTGGGTGTGGGGATTGTCACATCACCATAACATTACTGAAGAAATAGTTAATTAGGCACTGGGTGTGGGGATTGTCACATACCCATCACATTACTGGTGTAATGGTAAATTTAGATACTGGGTCTGGGGATTGTCACATCACCATCACATTACTGAAGAAATAGTTAATTAGGCACTGGGTGTGGGGGATTGTCACATCACCATCACACTACTGAAGAAAAAGTTAATTAGGCACTGGGTGTGGGGATTGTCACATCATCATAACATTACTAATGTAATGGTTAATTAGACAGTTGTTGTGGGGATTGTCACATCACCATCACATTACTGGTGTAATAGTAAATTTAGCTACTGGGTCTGGGGATTGTCACATACCCATCACATTACTGATGTAATGGTAAATTTAGATACAGGGTCTGGGGATTGTCACATACCCATCACATTATTGATGTAATGGTAAATTTAGATACTGGGTCTAGGAATTGTCACATACCCATCACATTACTGGAGTAATGGTAAATTTAGCGACTGGGTCTGGGGATTGTCATATCCCCATCACATTACTAGTGTAATGGTAAATTTAGCGACTGGGTCTGGGGATTGTCACATCCCCATCTCATTACTGATGTAATGGTAGATTCGATGCTGGATCAGGGTTAGAGGTCCTCTGGTTATGTGCCCTGTCTGAGTTTCCAGTGTCTCTGCCCAGACTCCAGCCCTTCAATGCGCTTCAAGTGTCCCTTCTGCACACACACGGTGAAGCGGAAGGCAGATCTGAAGCGGCACCTGCGCTGCCACACGGGTGAGCGGCCATATCCTTGCGAGGCCTGCAGCAAGCGCTTCACCCGCCTGGAGCACCTGCGAAGCCACTTTGAGACGGTGAGAGCTGCCACTGGGCTGCCCTCTGCTTCTCTGAACCAGTGGCTCAAAGACCAGGGTGATGCCATGTGAGAATGTCACTGGGTGTCAGCTTAAGTGTTTTAGCCTCTATAGGAAAGTGTGTGCGTTTAAATCATAAGCCCATGCTCTTTGTCTAATTTATGGCAGATCCACCAGGCTAGGAAGCTTGTGTGCCGGAAATGCAAGCGTCACGTGACAGAGCTGAGTGGGCGGGTTGTGTGTGAGGGCACACGCCGTTACAGGCTCTGTAACGAGTGCATCCAGGAGAGCGGCTGCGAAGGCCTCCTGATTGACACAGCCAGTAGTGAGTCGGCACTTCTCATGGGCATGGGCGAGGAAGATGAGGATGACAAGGAGAAAGACTGGCTGATGACAGACGAGGACGACCTGGCGGTGGATTCTGGGACTGACCTCATCATTCAGGAAGTAGATGACAGTGATGAGGAGCAGGAGCTTCAAAATTAAACACAAACTGTCTTTATCTACAGCGCCCCCTGTAGGGATACAAATGCCATAAATTAACTGCGAAGTGTAAACATGTTAATCAATGATTTGAAAATTCTTTTTTCTTGGTTTCCAAATGAGTTTGTAACTGTTTTACTTGTATACAGTTTCAAAGCTTTTGAATTTCTTAGATTATAAATCACATAATTAATCAGTCAAATTGATGCTCTTCCGGCACCTGGCCATCTGGGGCCGCTTTGCATTACCATGTTGCATTTCAGGTGATTTCCTAACCTGAAAAAACGGCATAGTTCAGTATAAAGACAGCGGGAGGAAACCTTTAACTTGGTGTGAAAGGCAGCAAAAGGTACAGAAAACTGAAGTCCATTGCTGCCATCAGTCTGACAGGAAGCAGCCAACACTGACTCTGTTTTTATTTATTACAGTATGGAAAACTGTTTGAGAGAAAAGGCGGTATGGAAGATGGAGCTGGATGGTTTTATATACTGTAGTATTTGCTTTATTTTACTATGTCATGCTATGTTTTATTAATGGACTTTATATGTGGCCCAATTGATTTTTGATTGTATGTAAATATTAGCATTTGTTCTTTGTTATTATTATTGTTATTCATATTTATTTAACTTTTTGTATTCATTTTCTACACATTAAATATATTTTTATACACATTATTTCATGGTTTAGTAGTATAAACTTAAAAACCTTGTCTTAAATCAATTATTTAATCAACCGATTACAAATCTTAAAACTGCTGATCAAATTTCAATTCAGAAAACTACACCTTGCTAAAATGTCACATTCTTGTGCAAGGTACAAAAATGTCAACGACAGCTTGGTATCCTATCCTGGGCAATTCTCTACCTTCTGCCTATACTTCCTGGGATTGACTCTAGATCCGCGTGACCTTGGATTAGATAAGAGAGTATAGAACATTGATGGATGGATTGGAACTATAATAATTAGTTACTGGTTAATTAATGGATTAAGTAAAAGTGTACTACTACATTAACTGTGTCCCCTCAAGTAAAGTGTTACATTAGTTTGTTTTTAGATTTATATGAAGCCCGTTTCCAGCAAAGATGGGATATTTTCTAAAATGCAGTAAAAACAAAAATATGGTTTGTTAATTCGCATGAACCTTTATTTAACTGACAAAAGTACAAAGAAAATATTTTCAACAGTTTCACTGATCAACTTGTTTTTTGTAAATATACGCAAGGCTATTTGATGGCTGCAACACACGCAACAGAAGTTGAGACAGACATATTTACCATTGTTTTACATTACCTTCCCTTTTAAGACATTTTAATTGTGTCAGAACTGAAAAAAACTAATTTTGCGATTGGAAATTTTGTCCATCCTTGCATGATGCAAGACTCCAGCTGCTCAGCAGTTCACGGTTGACGTTGTCTGATTCTCCTCTTCATGATGCTCCATAGATTTTCAACAGGAGATAGATCTGGGCTGGCAGCAGGCCAGTCAAGCACATTCACTCTGCGTCTGACAAGACAAGCTGTTGTAGCCCATGCACAGTGTGGTCTGGCATTATCCTGATGAAATAAGTGTAGCAGGCCAGAGTAAAACTACACCACCCTTACTTCATTAGAGCGTAAGGGAAGCTCCCCAGAAGGACATATTATACATAAATAAAGTATATATACACATTTAACAGAATAGACAAGTCCTGGGATTGTTCAGAAGGCAAAGATCTAGAGCAAACAGGATGACAGGGTTGTACAGAGTTTACTTATGTGTACCCCACAGCACAACCATAAAACCCCATCCAGCACAGATCAAACTAATGAATGACACAGCAAATCACAGCAATAAGAACAAACCCGATGGGCAAACCTGCACTCGGACTACGGGTGCCAACTGGCGCAGACTGCCCAATAATCAACCCAGGACATACAGTCCCTGACAAAAGTCTTGTCGCTTGTGTACAAATTGAACTCAAGTGCCGCTGAAATATATTTCTAATCA
>JAABNX020000012.1:2805-20984 GCA_015163995.2 Mormyrus lacerda | reverse complement strand
TGAGGACACAGGCACACAGAGGACACAGGCACACAGGACACAGGCACACTGAGGACACAGGCACACAGGACACAGGCACACTGAGGACACAGGCACACAGAGGACACAGGCACACAGGACACAGGCACACTGAGGACACAGGCACACAGGACACAGGCCCACAGAGGACACAGGCATACAGGACACAGGCCCACAGAGGACACAGGCATACAGGACACAGGCACACAGGATGCGGGCACGCAGAGAACACAGACACACAGAAGACACAGGCACACAGAGGACACGGGCACACAGGGCACAGGCACATAGGATGTGAGGACACAGGCATACGGGTATTTTACAGCAAGAATCTGGGGATTTTTCTTTGGTAGCGTCATACAACTATGAGCTGATTTCCTGTGACGTCTTAATAGTTATTATCATTGAAGCTCAATACAACATACTGTACTACATAAAATTCATAAAACTTAGTCATATACATACACTGACCACTTTATTTGGTACACCTTGCTAGTACAGAGTTTGACCCACTTTTACCTTCAGAACTGCCTTAATTCTTCATGACATAAATTCAGCAAGGTGAATTGAAACATTCCTCGGAGACCTAGGTCCATGTTTATCTGACAGCATCCGCAGATCTGTTGGCTTCACCTTTATGATGCAAATCTCCGGTTCCACCACATCCCATACTTGTTCTCTTGGATTGAGATCTGGTGACTGTGTAGGCCGTTTGTGTACAGTGATCTCACTGTCATGTTCAAGGAGCCAGTCTGAGATGATATGAGCTTTGTGACTTGGGGCGTCATCTCGCTGGGAGTAGCCATTAGAAGCTGGGTGCACTGTGCTCATGACGGGATGGACATGGTCAGCGGCAGCACTCAGGTAGGTTGTGGTATGTAAACGATGCCCAGTTGATACTAAAGGGCCCAGAGTGTGCAGAAAAGCACCTCCCCACCATTACACCTCCACCACACTTCATCCATCCATGCTGTCATGTTGCTTATGCCAGATTCTGACCCTAAAATCTGAATATTGCAGCATAAATCCAGACTCATCTGACCAGGCAACGTTTTTTCCCAACCTTCTACTGTCCAGTTTTGGTGAGCCTTTGCCCACTCTAGCTTCGGTTTGCTGTTCTTAGCTGACAGGAGCGGAACCCGCTCTGGTTTTCTGCCGCTGTAGCCCATCTGCTTCAGGGTTCCACATGTTATGCATTCAGAGATGCTCTTCTGCATGCATCGGTTGTAATGAGCGGTTATTTCAGTTACTGTTGCTTTTCTATCAGCTTAAACCAGCCTGGCCAGTCTTCTCTGACCTCTGCCATCAAAAGGGCATTTTCACCCAGAGAACCACGGCTCACTGGATGTTTTTTCTTTTTCAGCCCATTCTCATACTCATACCAGCCCGCCTGGCACCAACACTCCTGCCACATTCAAAGTCACCACTGGGCACTGAATATAACTTTTTTTTTCTGTAGACAAATCCGGAAATGGGCTGCGAGTTGATTGTGTTACAGCGTCCCTGTGCTGACCCAGGAGTTACCACTGTTACTAATTACCAGCTACAAGGCATCACAACATGCACTTACCGAGTGAGATGTGTGTAGGACAGGGCAGATTCTACTGAAATGTGACTTAGTGAGCCAAAGACTGGCCCGTTCCCCTGCATGCTTAATGAACACTCACTCTGAAACTGCACTAAAATAGGGGCTCATACCACCCTCAGCCTGAGACTGCACCGCACTGTCCACTGCCGTCTGAACGTTAATGTGTGTCCAATAGGAATGTTTAACATTGACCTGCGCATGGTGAGTATTGCTGGGGAAAGTATTTCTTCAGTTATATGAGTCTAAGTAGAGCCTCAACTTGGGCCTAATTGCCATTAGAGTGAGAAAACATTGACCTAAACCTCGGCCTAAAAACTTGCCTAAATGCCGGCTTAAACGCCAGTCTAAATGCCAACCTACAATCAGCCTAAACACCAGCCTAAACGTCTGCATCGCCCAGAATTCACCAGTGATATTTAAGCACATTCAACTCGACAGTACATAACATGGTAAAAGGGTTTTATTTTGAAATTTGCACTGCATTTCAAAACATTCAGAGGATTTTCCTGCCGTCCTTAATCCAACATTTCTCTATGCAGTGCGGAACTTTACAGTTAATGTAGTACAGTGACAGTGAGCCTGACGGAAACACTCACCACACAAGCACACTTACAACCAAACAGTCGCCTCCTACAACAACTCACACAAAGCTTTGTACTTAAAACAAAAGGATAATAAGAACAGATCTGTTTGTATTTAATTTTATTTCCTGGTGTAATCACTCCTCCACTTTACCATGAATAGATAAATAAAAACAAATACAGGCTTCTTCCATCTCTGGAAGACCCATGAATGTCAGAATTCTCTGATAATGAATATAAACTACTTTTGACCCCCCCCACATACACACACACGCACGCACACACACACTGCACCACATATCACTCACAATTCACAGTCAGTTGTACAGGGTTTAAAGTATCCAGTTCAGCCCTTTTGACTTGAACCAATTAAAATGATTATTAGTCTCCAAGGTTACAATACTGACCAGCAGATGATCATAATGCTCATAGGCAGCCTATTCAGTTTAATCCCACAAGTTAGCAGAGCTGAGGCAGGGCTAACAGAAGCTACAGCTAGCAGTGAAAACACATGCAATGAACTGGCTTGGACTTCCCAGCAGTAATAATACCAACATGAACAAATTCCTCTTCTACTTTTTAAAAAATTCTCACGTGTCACATCACTCACAAGGAACAGAGATAGTAATCAGGGCTCTGGTCTCACAGTGGAGCCATCTTAGATCACGGCATCAACGCCATGACACCAAATCCTGCTTCGCTGTAGGAGCAAATTAATAATCATCAAGTCATCCTGGTTTTTCCATACTGCCAGTAAAATAGCTAAATAAATCTTTCAATTTATTCACAGGAACAGAGTGGAAAGCACTTGAATTGTCGGGATTACAGAGACGTGACACTGCAGTCACTTTTGTACATTTGCTGCCCCTGTGAGCTCGGACACGTTGCCACCTGCGATCGTTTGCACCCTCCCAGGCCACCTAGACATCAGCACCTCTCTTCCTGCTCAGTTTCCGCCGACTGCAGCCTGTTGGGCCAGATGCTGGGGGCATAGAATTAAATTCTCAGAAAGATAAAAGTGAATATTTGTGTAGTGACGGCACATTTTGTGTAACTGCTGAAAAACGGAACCCTAACTGCTGAAAAAGAGCTCAAAATTGTCTATTATTCAGTTTTGTTACAGGGGAGTTGAAAATGAAATATTTGCATTGAGCTGACACTCAGTGTGAAAATCTGGCGAGCTGCTTAAACAAACGTGTGTTTATATGCAGTATATTGCGTGCTGGGGAAACTGGGGGGGGCGGGATCTCACCTCGGCAGGGGTCATACTTCAGAAGGAACTGATCCAGAGCCATGTACACATTTCCGAGCCGAACCAGCACCAACCCAAAAAGCCTTCGAACTGAACATTCAGAGTCCCAGAACTGTGATGAACAGAAAGAGGCCAGAACGTGCAGTTTACATTTCCCAATGCCGATAATAACAAACCATTTCTGCATGAGGTCCTGAACTCGGCTAAAAAGCAGCCGGTGTGGAGAACGGCAGCCACAGTGCTGTCAGAGCGAATGCCCTCTTTGGGAGGTCTGGGCAGACCTTATGTATGTAAGTGAACATTCATGGAGTGTTACAGGCAGTCTGTTTGAAGAGCAGTCAGGCCAGCTGCTTGTGAGTTTCAGCGAAATACTCATGCATGCAGGTGCATCGACTCACCTTATACTTATCGCCCCCCAGTGGTTCAACCTGGAGCCGCTTTGCACATCTACACTGCACTACTTGTCTGAACATCTGTGACCAGAGAGACACAGACAAAGAGGAAATAATGTTGCCGTTCTTACTGATTCTAAGGACTGCTGATGTTTATGTGAGTAAAAATAAAATGCATGTCACCTCGTTTTCCATGCTGCCCCTGTCACTGCTGAAATGCCAGTGGTCCCTACTGGAGAGCAGAGCTGCCACAAACTGGTAATAGTCGATATAACCGTCCCGGTCGAAGATGTCTGCCACAGCCACCAGTTCCTGCTGACTGGTGGGAAAGTCTGAAAGAACAAAGAACAAACAGGACTAAAAGGGGCACTTTACTCACTAAACTGAAGATTAGCAATCACACCTAGAATATATTTAATATCCATATCATGGTGACTGAACAGCTACACTCATGTGTCTTACCACTGATGCGTACTGATAGGTGATATAAGAATAGTGACACCATGTTCAGCCCTCTTTTTGCCCAGGGCATCTTGCTCTCCGTGAGACACACAGATAGGTGAGAGTAAGTTTGGGTCAGGCAGCATCCAGCACCCCTGGCACTGTTGCCTGGTAAGGGCTCCCTCAAGGGTGCCACAGTGGCATCACTCTGCCAACCACAGGATTCGAATCCGCAGCCTCCTGATCATGGAGAGACATTCCTAAGCCACCGAGCCGCCCTAGTAATGTCTGACTCAGGCGGCTTCCCAGACTTTAATCCAGGCTGCTAACACCACCAGCACAGTCCGGCTACCTGGCACATTTCGAATTTGGTGATCAGTGGTCATCGGTGACACACCACAGCACATCAACGAAATGTGTCCTCTGCATTTCACCCATATGTGACATCATGACATAGCAGGGGGCAGCTAATTCAGCGCCCGGGGAGCAGTGCTTGGGGGCGGTACCTTGCTCAGGGTACCTCAGTGGTGCCTTGCTGGTTGGAGATTCAAACCAGCAATCTATCAATTACAAGTGCGCTTCCCTGACCATTAAGCCACCACTGCCCACTGCCTCAACATGTATCTCACCCCCTAGTGCATGTTCACCACTTTGTGAGGTCATTGTTGGGACACTGTGATGTCATTGTCTAAAGAAAGTGATCACGTTGTGAGACAATTGTAAGCTTACTATGAAATCATCGTGCAGCCACCATGAGCAAATTTGTATAAAGTATGGAAGGATTTTGATGTGTGAACATACTGGTATCCAGAATTCCTTCTGTGAATTCAAGGCGCCTGATCCTGCCATCTTGGTCTCTGTCAATGTTCCGGAAGACTTCCATGAGGCTGTCCTTCCGAAGGTGGAGCCAGAGCATATACCTCTGCCTCCATGTTTCAAAGTCAAAGGCTGGGGCCTCCTTCAGCTGCCAAACAAGATATAACATCACATCCAGAAACATTTTAGAGGTATCAGGGGAAATAGAGTCTCATTACAGTAGAGAAAAAATAGTTACAATACAATTAACAGAACAAATAAATAGATTAACAGTTCCTATGCTCGGCAGTACCTCTTCCAACCTATAGAGGGCATCACTAAGCTTGCGCTGGTACAAAAGGGAGCTTTGCCACACTTTCTGCCACTGACAGCAGCATTTCTCACCTGTGAATAAAGCAGGTTGCCATGGTTACATCTGACATGGAAAATTCATGTTGGTGAAAGAGAGACACACCATAATTAATGACTCACACATTCTGAGTCTCTCTCCAAAGCTGTTCCCTGATGTTTTCTTCCGGTAGGTCTTGGGCATCTGGTCCACAACTTCCTGCTTGTGTTTCACTTCCTCCATGAAAGCCTGAAGAGAAGGAGAAATGCATCATGGTAAGTACAAGAAGGTAAGATAACAGACAAATGTTATGGAGGTCACAGGACGCCAAAAGAGAAAGAACCAATAATCAAGAAGAGTCCTACATAGTGCTCAGAAATCAGTGCTCTGAGCTGCATGGGCTCCTGGGGCAGGGCCGCGGCCTCACGCTGAGCCAGTCGAGACTCTGCCCACTGCAGCCAAGACTGCAGATCTTGCAGCTGTACTGTGCCCTTCTGCAGGTCCTCCAGAGCTCTCGCTAGTCTCTGCTCATGCTGCTTAAGCCATGTCAACACCTGTATGCACAGCAAACACAAACATGAGGCCATCAGACCACTCTCCACAGGCGGCTAAGATTCCGCAGACGTCGATACGGTATATTGGCAATTTAGCGACTTTATTATAGGATTTAGCAACTCTTTGACCTTCCCTAGCAACTAAAAATACTATCCAGCACCTAGCAACAAGCGTCGTGCATGCTGTTAAGTATATTTGCTTTTATGTAATTACAACTGAAGTAACCACAGCAATAGTCACAATCCAAGTATAGTGTTTTCTCGAAATGTTGTAATTGAAGATATGCCCTTACTTCAGTAATGACGGCAGACAGATGCATGAAGGTAAGTGAACTATGTGCAAACATGAGCAGCACACTCTCCGCTGAAAATAGAGCATGGGATGGCGGTCAGCAGTGTGATGCATTGTGCGACATCAACATGCAATCTAGTGACTCTTAGCAATATTTCAAAGAGCCAGTAGCGACTTCTGGTGAGGTGTTTTGGGCATCACTGCATCAATGATATACTACAGTACTACTCTATCAGAAAGAGGGTGAGAGTGCTGCAGGACGTGCCCAGTAAGGCAGCCGCAGATCACCATTGACAGAGGGTGAGAGTGCAGCAGGACGTGCCCAGTAAAGCAGCTGCAGATCACCATCACCCTCCCGCTGAGGTGAGCCCACCTCTTGAAAGCGCTCTTGGAGACTGGTGACCCCCAGTTTGATGGAGGTGAAGCCGTCCGGGTGGCAGACTCTGAGAATGGCCTCCCCCAAGCTGACCACCCTGTCCACGTCCTGGCGCTTTCCCTGCATGGCCTGCATCAGCTCCTTCTGGCTTTGCAGAAGTGCCTGCAAAGGGTGCTCCTCTTCCGGAAGGAGGCCTCGGTAGTGCAAGCCCTGCTCCAGCCCGGAAAACCAAGCCCGCAGGCGCTGCACCCAGCTGTGAAACTCCTCAGCCTGGAGTGAGAGAAGATCAGTGAGTAACGTGTTGAACAAGCGTGGGCCACATTAGATTAATGAGTAATAGTGTGAATTTTTAATACTGATTTTGTTATAACAATTCAATGAAAGTTAATTTTAGTAGTAAAATTAATGAAAGCAAATTAGTACAAGTAACCTTTATTGTTCCATGGTAGTAAAGGTGAGTGGGCTCCGGGTACCTGTTTTAGGGACTGCTGTAGGCGGAGCTGCCTGGTAACGGACAGGCTGCAGACCCTATCCCAACGCTGGCTCACATCCTGCAGCTGCTCCCGCAGGCCGCTCCACTCCGTCACCTCAGCAGCCGAGCGCTTCAAAGCCTCAAAGCTCCCCGCCCTCTTCCCCAGCTCCTGCTGGAGAACCTGTCACCATGACAACATGGTTTCCCGAAAGCCAAGCAGCAGTATCTTCCACAGAAAACTACAGCCACGGTCAGGAGACTAGCTAGGCATTCTCGGCCCCGTGACAAAATGTCACCTTGGGGCCCCCCTTATCTTATATAATCTTATGCAGAGCCACTGTAAAGTGCTATAGGCCCCCCGAATTTGTCAGCGTATCCATACCCCCCCGACGCCCCCAGCCACTGTAATGGTGCTACCTTATGTGAGTCGACCAGGTGGGCCACCAGACCCAGATCCCCGTGCACCGGATCCTGCTCATCAAGCTGGGGTTCTACCTGCAGCAGCCAGTCAAGGATGCCCTGCAGGGCGACATCTACCTGGCCCACCTCGAGAAGAGCCTGGTCTAGCTGCTGCTGCCTGAAGGAAAGAGGTTCTGTAATGTTAAAATAATACAAACTCACCAAACACATAGCAACAGCACGCACAGTAACACACATGCAGAGAAGACACCATGTACTGAATGATCTAGATATGCAGAATGGGAAACAGATGGATGCATGGATGAATGCATGGATGGATGCATGGATGGATGCATGGAAGGATGCATGGATGGATGCATGGATGAATGCATGGATGAATGCATGGAAGGATGCATGGATGGATGCATGGAAGGATGGACCCATAAAAAGCTTGCTACTCTTCTCTTTACATTTCTACCTGCCCACTCTCCTTTTTGTTTGTCCTCTGTACCCGCCCACTCTCTTCTTCTTTGTCTATTCTGCCCTGTACCTGCTCACTCTTTTTATTTGTCCAATGTCCCCTCTACCTGCCCATTCTCCTGTCATTTGTCCCCCTTCTCTGCTACTGTCCATTTTCTGTTTATCTGTTGCTCTCCTTGGTACCTGTCCTCTCTCTTTTTATCTGTGTCCTTCCTTTATTATGTATTTGTACCTGTTTCCTCTGTACTTGTTTTTTGCTGTCCTATGTACAGAAACACTGTCATTCTTTTTGTCCCCTCTCCTCTATACCTGTCCACAGTATTTTTTTGTCCACAATCCCCTGAACCTGCCCGTTCTCTTTTTGTTTGTCCACTCTCTTCTCTACCTGTCCACTCTCTTTTTGTTTGTCCACTCTCCTCTCTACCTGCCCTCTTTCTTTTTTTTAATCCACTCTCCTCTCTACCTGTCCACTCTCTTTTTGTTAATCCACTCTCCTCTCTACCTGTCCACTTTCTTTTTGTTTGTCCACTCTCCTCTCTACCTGTCCACTTTCTTTTTGTTAATCCACTCTCCTCTCTACCTGTCCACTTTCTTTTTGTTTGTCCACTCTCCACTGTACCTGTCTACAGTCCTCCCACAGACGTAGTCCCACTTATCACGGATCTTGCCCAGCAAGTTTCCCAGTTTCAATGTGTCAGCTGGCAGGGTGGCTTGTTCACGGATGGTCCGGCAGAATCGAACCGTGGTGTAAAATACTGGCCGCTTAGAATGAAGAAACTTCTGGAACTCCTGTGGAACAGATATGACCAAATAACTCTGGCATATGTAATATGATGTGTGCACATTTGAAGTGGAGGGTGGACTACCTTATGGTCAATCAGCAGCTGGTTTATAAGTCCTGGGTCATTGCATATCTCCAGATCTGCATCCAGTCGGCTCTCTGCTTCCTGTAGCCACTCCCAGAATTCAAGCCACGCCTCCTTGAACTGCCAAAAGAGGGCACCAGGAATCAGAGCATTTTGACTATAAGATATGGTTTGCAGTGCCACTGGGTGGGTCAGTACCTTCTGTCCGAGGTCTGTACTTTTATGCGGGTTAGTACCTTCTCAGCTGTGAGGCGGGCCTTCTCCAGACGTTGGTCCCGGTCCAAAGAACTCTGTACAAGCTGGTCCCAGCGGGCATGCACTCGCAATAGCAGGCTGCGTATCAGAACCACATCCTGCTCTAAACTCATAGAACTCAGGTGGGACCCATCTGTTTCCAGAACCAGGACCAGGTTCCTGTGAGAATTCAGCCCAGTCATAAACTCCTAGGGAAAGAGTGATGAGGGACAAAATGCAAAGAGGAAGAGAAAGAGAAATGGAAAGAAACAGCATAAGAGTAGAAATTTGTCACGTCCTATTTAACAGCGTGATCCTGACTCACTGTAATATGGCACAAAGAAGGAATATGGATGAACATTTTTGAATAAATTTGCAAGTAAAATATAAATCCTAAATGGCAGCATTTCCAGCCAGCAATGTCCTCAGCTGGACCTGGACAAACTCCCCATCTGTCCCTGGACTAACCCCCCATCTGGTCCCGGACAGACCTCCATTCTGTGCCCGGACAGACCCCCCCATCTGGGCCTGTACTATACTCCTCTCACCTGATGCTGAGCAATCTGGAGCAGCACGGTGTCCAGGATGAGGCTAGGGGGTGGGGCCATGTTGAGTGCTTGCTCTGCCTGGATCAGCCAGTTGATGCACACCTGCAGGGAGGCCTGGAAGGCTGTTGCCAGGGTAACCATCTGCTCCAGCCTCAGCTGTGGACAGTAGGAAGAAATTAAAGAAGAGACAGCATGTCGCTCAGATCAGCCTCTTCAGTAAGCTATGCATCCCAGCACTGCATCATATAGAAAATTAACTCCTCTGTTGGAAATGAATCATAAACGCGTTATCTTCCCAAGCTATGCTTATATTTATGTTATACTTATAATTGCCTTTGAAATATGAATTAATATTTGTATAGTATACGAATGGAAAACACTGGAATACCGAAAACCAAAAGAGACAACTTAGCAATTGACTGCTTTTGAATTCTGAGCTGTAACACTCATCCATTTTCTGAAAACGCTTGTCCTGTTCAGGGTGATAAGAGAATACAGAGCCTATATGTGCAAGGCAGGAAATAACCCAGGATGGGGCGCCAACCCATCTCAGGGAACCAGTCACTCACACACCAGTCACTCATACACCAGTCACTCACACACCAGGCACTCACACACCAGGCACTCACACACCGGTCACTCACACACCAGTCACTCACACACCAGTCACTCATACACCAGCCACTCACACACCAGTCACTCACACACCGGTCACTCACGCACCAGCCACTCATACACCAGTCACTCACGCACCAGTCACTCACGCACCAGGCACTCACACATCAGTCACTCACGCACCAGTCACTCACACACCAGTCACTCACGCACCAGTCACTCACACACCAGGCACTTACACACCAGTCACTCACACATGCACACCTACGGGCAATTTGGCAACTCCAATGAACCTCTACTTATCAAGTACAGCATCACAGTGAGCCTGGGACCTCAGGATCTCACGCGATACTGAGAGCATTACGGATAGAATGCATTTCTATTGCAGGGCACACACATATAATGGATATTTAAAGACAAACCTTCTCTCTGCACAAAGAAAAGAGAGAGCATGCAAACACTCACACAACCAGAGTGGAATTTGTGCCTTCTGCCCTGGAGATGCTAGAATGCAGGACTGCCCCCGAGCCACAATGCTGCCCAAAGTAAATATCGGCAATACAATAAAGAGACCAGCTAGACAGCCGTCTCTCTGATTCTCACCTTCTTCTCCTCCATCCTCGTGTTAAGTGTGCTCCACTTGTTCTGAAGCAGAGTCAATTTCTGGAGAGTCTGTCCAATGCTAAGTCCACCCTCACCCTCCTCTCCATGAGGTGGCAGCATGGTCTGTCTCTGGTCCAGGAGCCGATGGAACTGATCAACTCGCTGCAGCAGCTCCTCCTGCAGTGCCTGTCTCAAGAACGATTTCATGGATTCAGAACGTCTGTGCGCACCTGCACGGCAGTGGCAGGCAGGGTTCTGCTAATTAGCAAAGCTAACTTTTTTGTGTTTCTGCTTTGAACATAAGAATATAACAAATTTACAAATAAGGAATGGACATCAAGCTGGTTTGGAGAGAACTTAACTAATAGATCAAACTGCTAGCAGACCAATTAGCTTCCACTAAATTTAGTTTGGCTAACTGTAAAACTGCTAACATTTTTTCATAGGCTATGGAATAAAGTTTCATAGTCAAAAACACTTGCAAACCCTAAAACCATACATTTTTGATATGTCTGTTGTGCAACAGTCTGTCTGGCATACTATTGGCTGACTACAGGCAAATACGTCAAATGATTGGTTGATAACTTGTCAGATTTAAGATAGATTGGGTTAAATGTAAGTGAACGAAGATAAAGTCAATTTAAACTGCGGTACCCTGAGCTAAGCGTAAAACGGAACTGTAGTTGCCAGGCTGTCATTGTAAATAAGAAACTGTTGTTATTGCTTTGCCTGGTAAAATAAAGGTTAATGAATGAATGAATGTATCACAAAGCTGGATTTGTACCTTAGCCGGATAACTGTTGGATTTAAGGTACCCGACTTTAAATGGCTTTTAATTTCATTCGCTTACATATAGCCCAGACTAC
The DNA here is from genome assembly GCA_015163995.2 of Mormyrus lacerda. Lineage (NCBI taxonomy): Eukaryota > Metazoa > Chordata > Actinopteri > Osteoglossiformes > Mormyridae > Mormyrus > Mormyrus lacerda. The sequence continues at coordinate 9,263 of JAABNX020000012.1, read as the reverse complement.
CTTAAATCTGACAAGTAATTTGGCTAAGCAAGAAATCCTGCTTGGTGATACAGGTCCCTGGTTGTATTTTCCAGATTCTGATTGTCAGAGCTAGACCATTACAGAGCTGAGATCCCCCTTCTTAGCTCCAGGTAGATTGTGCCATGTTTGTAATCCCCAAGCAGCTTCACTGAGGGCAAAATGTCAGCATTGAAAGAAAGTTTCAATGCAAAACTATTTTGGAGACTACAGAATGCAATGATACTCAATTGGGTTAGGGGTTTGGGTTATTTACTCAATTGGGTAAGTCCTAAATTTCCCTTAGTAATCACTCTAATTTGGCAAATGGGACTTCAGTGTTAAACAAGTTAATAATATTTTCAGCTCTCTAGGTGTGTTTATAAGGGTTTCAGAGTCAAAAACCAAACCAAAGCTAAATTCGTAAAATTACTGAAGTTAACTTTTTGTTAGCTATGCCCACTACTGCTGCACAGCAATGCTCATGTAAGGGCTCCGTACCAAGTGACGCTGCAGCTGTTCGCGGCCAGTCTCTGGCAGGCCCCCAGTAGGCACGGTGTCTGCCAGCTGCTTCTCTGTGTCACTTAGCCACTGAATGCTCTCCTCCAGTTCTCTCTGGTATCGTTCTGCCTGGTTAACAGACAGTAAACAGGCACGTTATCAGCCACACTTTCTAAATGAGTGCCTTGTATTGCCTTTCTTCTTATCTCATTTTCAGCGCCTCCTGTCTCTATGGACCTTCATCAGTGCGGCCTCCAGTATTTTCTGCTGCGCCTGGACCTTGAGTAGCAAACTCTGCCAACTATGATTGAGAGTTTCCAGTTGCTCCTGAAGGTGGCTGGCCCTCTCCCCCGAACTGGACTCCATGAGCTCCCAGCCAGCACCACTGATATTTTCCATCATGGAATTACGTGACAGAAGTTCATTCTTCAGTACCTAAGTAAATAAGATGAAGACAGATATAGACATTTATGATGCTTTTCCACCGGCATACAGGAACCGGCCCATACTCGAGCCGCACCGTGAGGAGAGACTCGTTACAGCTAGCATGGTTCCAGCTAGCATGGTTCCAGCTAGCATGGTTCCAGCTGGCTTTGCATTTCCACTGCAGAAGGGTTGGCTTTGCAAAGGCATTTTCAGGTTTTGAGTGCAACAGTGACGTCAAACCAAAGAGATGCTTATTTACTGTTCATACAGGGTACATCATGGCTTTCTATGTGCAATTATTATTACTATTATTATTATATTTAACCGTGTGCTGATTTCTGCCTATGAGAATTGCCAGTGGAATTAGCATTCACTTGCGTAAATTTGTATTATGAATGTATGTTCAGATGTTCTATACTACCTTTTTAAGTAGGAGATCGGATATTTTCGATGTGATGTGCAATGCTACTAATAATCAATAATACCTTTTTCCTTCAGATAATCCAAGCACAGAACACCAATATCTCCATGCATTTCGACCAATCAGAGGCTGGTAATACAAACATCTCCATTTGGTCATGCTTTTGGCCCTGCTAGTAAGTAGGACCATGTCAGCACATGTACAGTTCCTGTACGACTCGCATCCTTTGCAAAGGAATAACGCACGTTTGTGGTACAGCTCGGGGACAGCTTGCTTCCTGGTGCCAGTGAAAATGCCATTGGTGTAGGATGTATATGTACCTGTGCATAGAGGCAGGTCTGTAGATGTGCAGTGCGAATGAAACCAAAGAGGGCGGCCTACCCGGTGCTGGGCGAGCTCCATCTCAATGGTCCTGGGATCACAGCTGACTGCTTGCAGTGTGTCCAGGGAGATGTGGGTCTGGCACAGCCAGGACTGCAGCTCAGACAGGACGTATTCAAATTGGCCCAGAGCCAACAATGCACCCTGCAGCTGGTGCTAGAACGGCAGCATCAAAACAAATTGGTAACACTGAAGACAAACATAAAGACAGTGTTTACTATTCTCATAATAAGAATGGTGAGCAGTGAATATAAGAAGCAGTGAATATAAGAAGTAGAATATGGATGAATGAGAATTATGGAGCCACAGACTTGTGTGTGTTTACTTGTCTCTGCGTTATCTTGGTCCCCAAATGATCCCATAGCTCCCTCAGCACCGTGAGTGGCTCTTGGATCTTATTTTTCTCTGCAAGGTCTGTAGTCCTCTTTAAGAGCACTGCATGCTGGTTGGTCAGGACCTCCATGTTGATCTGCTGCTGATATACACCTGCTCTGTACAGCTATATGAATTGAGATACAGGAGACACTTAGTACAGCTACGTCAGCACAGGGCCGAGCTTTTTGTGGACATTCACCCTAAAACAAAATGTACACAAGAAAATACACACATAAATGCCATGTGCCCACATGCAAGTGTCCACAGACAAACATTACATGCAGATATATAGCAGTGCCATGCAAACACGAACACATGCAAATCCTCGACAATACCATGCAAACACTAACACAGGCAAATACACAGCAATACCATGCGAACACTAACACAGGCAAATACACAGCAATACCGTGCAAGTACAAACACACACTGCAACCTTGAGCTCCTCCATCTGCTGCATGACAGTTCCAAGATCCACCACCACGAGGGACATTTCATTGAGCTCCCGCACGGCACTGTCCAGGTAATCAAACATGTTCTGGGAGAGACACAGAGACCAGATAATCAAAGTAAGAAGAAGCCCTGTTAATCATCTAGACAGATTTGGTGAGGGACACTAATGAGCTCAGCAGCGTGCTGGCAGCGCCTGCAGAGCCCTTACCTGCAGGGCATGTTGGTACTGCAGTGATGTCATCAAGGCCTCTTCCAATCTTTCCTTTCTCTCTCCACATGTCCTGCTGAGCCTGTCCCAGGCTGTATTTATCTGAAGGGTTTGGCAGAAGAAAATCCAAAAAAGCATCAGTTTTTGGAACACTGCCTTTATCCTGGTTTCTTGTTTCTCCTTTTTCTTGTTCTCCACTGCCAGCTCCTCTCCTTACTCATGCACTCTTCTTCCACTCACCTCCTCCATGGTTTTCACCACCTGTTGCTTGTCTGTTTCTCCGCAAGCAGAAATGAGATCAGCACCCAGAGTGCGCAGAGCGCCCAGTTTCTGCCACAGCCCATCTACCTCAGTCCTAATGGACTATAAAAGGGAAACGAAAACATAGGATACTTAGAGGCTCGACCAAAACAGAAACACCCCACTGAGAGACACCAGTGTTGAGAGACACCAGCACTGAGGGATACCAGCACTGAGAGACACCAGTGCTGAGATACCAGCACTGAGAGACACCAGTGCAGAGAGACCAGGCTGAGAGATACCAGTGCTGAGAGACACCAGCACTGAGGGATACCAGCACTGAGAGACACCAGTGCTGAGATACCAGCACTGAGAGACACCAGTGCAGAGAGACCAGGCTGAGAGATACCAGTGCTGAGAGACACCAGCGCTGAGAGAAACCAGGAAAGTGCTTTTTTATGTACTTTATTGCACAAAACAACAAACGGGAGCATTGTGTGGCTCAGTGGGCTAAGCCTGTGTGCCTGAAATCAGAAGGTCACCAGTTCAAACCCAGCCTCAGTAGATCCTTCAGCAAGGCCTTTAACCCCCAGCTCCCGGGGCCCCCCAACAGATGGCTGCCCTTGACAGACCACTTACTCTACAAAGAGCAAGTTGAGGGAGGTGTAAAGACCATTTCCCCACAGGGAACAATCAGTTATAATTATTATCATTAGTTGTACTGCAAGCCGAGACAGATACAAAAAGCCCATGTATTACAAATCCTCCCGCCTTTGTGATGCATTAAAAGCTGACCTCTGTGATTTCCATCTGGTGCTTGATGAGGACTGGGTCAATCTCAGGAGCCTCCAGCTCCTTCACCGCCACGTGTGCATCTCGCAGTGTGTCCTGGAGCTGCGCTGCCTCAGCCCAGAAAGCCTGCGCCAGATCCAGGGCTGCCAGCAGCTTTGTCTCACGCTCGTCTGCACGCTGCCGGATTTCATCCCACACGCTCTGCAGCCGCTGCAGCTGCAGCTGCACTGCTGCGTTACATAAAGGCGACTTACAATCATTCACTAATCAGTAACTCATTATTATTGTTACTTTATAAATTCAATATGATTCTGTAGATCTACTACTTTTCATCCTACTCTGGGTTTCTGGGTAGGCATGTTTCTCCCAGGTTGCCATTTCCTCCCCCTGGCGGCAGAGGACACTGTAGCTTGGAAGCAGCTTATCCAACTCCCATCCAGCCGCACGGTGGACTGCGAGCTGTTCCTGAATCTTCTCAACTTCCACAGCCACTGGGGGGCGCTGTCTCAGACGCAGTGCTGCCCTCTCCAAGGTCTCCAATAGAGATCCTATCTTCTCATGGAACTGCATGGAGAGGATGTGAATATTTATGTGTCTACAAGGCTTACAGTTATAGTTCAAGCGAGAGTATTGGAGTGTGAGGTGAGGACTGGGTGATACCTGTGAGGACTGACAGATGGCCTCCACCAGAGCTCCGCCATGACTTCTGACCTTCTCCACGACAGCCACATAACGCTGCTCTGCTGAGCAGGAGCACTGCCTCACTGTCACCTCATCCAGGACTCCAAGGCTAGCAAGCTGAGACCCAGTCAGGAGGAGCTTGCTGATATATGCTCGGTGCTCAGAAACACACTCCCTTAGAAGCTGGAAGAGAGAGGAGAAAGAGCACTGATTTGTCCAGGTTTCGTGATAAATCTGTCTCAAAGTGTTTGTTCGCACAAGACAGAGAAGCATGTCCACACACACACACCTCACCCTCAGCTGGTCCTGCTGCAGCGTCAGCTCCTCCAGGCCACATGCTGGTGACGGCAGCTGAGCCACACTGGACTCCATCTCCTCGAGCCATGGGTCCAGTTCTGCTAGGGTTTCTCGCCACTGGCTCACCAGAATCTAGAAGTGCAGCATGAGTGAAGGTTGCTGAAGGTCAGGATGCCAAGAAAAAACCACACGTGACACATTCACCGCTTAACAACATGAAAACGACATGGATGAAATGCGGTAAAAAATGGGAGCCTTTGTAAGTTCATTTTATAATGTCATGCTTTTAAAAATGTTTATCTCTTTCTGAGTTTTGGTGGTTAAGTGTCACCATTAATTACGGCAAGCAAAAGCCTCCCCATGTGATGATTAAACCCCACCCACATCAACTTTAAAGCCCGCCCACACTAACCATAAATCCCACCCACAGGAAACTCTTGCCCCTAGGTTGCATTTCTGTCTATCCTGCAGACATAATGAGATGAAGCTGTTCTTACACGGTGCACAGACTGCTGCCATTTGCATACTTACATAAGAAGCGGCTCTTGATCCCTCACCTCCAGTAAACAGCCTGTTCTGCCTCCTCCACCTCTCTGGCCTGCACTCCCTCCCTCGTACATGGATGCACACTTGCATGCGCACCCTTACTTTTGTGCTCGTCTGCGTGTGCATGAGCTTCTCCATATCAGGTATATAAGATTCTAACAGGTTTGGATGCTGTTCAAACTCATGGCTATAGGTGGAAAATTAGCGGGAGAACATTTTAAACCGGATTTGAGAAAGCACTTCCTTATACAGCGTGCCGCGTGCGCAATCTTCCTGTTAGTGTAGTGCAAGCTAAGACCTTGGGTTCCTTTAAATCAGAGCTAGATAAGATTTTCACAACTTTAAGCTATTAGTTCTCCCCAAATGAGCTCGATGGGATGAATGGCCTCCTCTCCTTTGTACATGTTCTTATGTTCTTATGTTCATCGACTGCTCCATTCCCAGAAGGTCCTGCATGTCTCCAGTGTAGCATGAGGGGAGAGACCAGGGCTCTGTAATAATTAAGGCCCTTAGTGATTCTATTTTTGGAGAATAAACGAGTTCATCCTAAACTGGGTCAGGGACAGAAGCCGAGAATAGGGGTAATGAAGAACATAGTGCGCCACTTAAATACTGAACAACTCACACAGACATGTGGGCTGTAGAAAGTAAGCGTCACTGCTGTTGAATTCTATATTAAGTGCACTGAGGACCTACGTAATTCTAAATATTCAGTTGGGAAAGGGGCTACATAATTACAAACTGAACACAAATAGCTGCAACACAGCCGCAATCAGAAGTTCGTGCACTATTACAGACACTGCACCATTCGAACAGTACACGAGCAAAGACACAGCACCAATTAACACTCAGTAGAGTAACACAGCGAGAAGAACTGAGGTGACTCAGTGATGGGCGCGTGCACTTGGCTCCAGCCCACGCTACATGCAGCTTGCATTTCATGCCCGTGTTGTACAGATTTTCTCTGGGTATTCGAGTTTCCTCCAATAGTTCACTGTCAGGCATGCATATCTACCCATAGTGTGCATGTGTGAGTCCTTTGATGGATTGGCATCCCATCCAGTGTGTCCTATGATGGACTGGATTTCCATCCAGTGTGTCTATGATGGACTGGATTTCCATCCAGTGTGTCCTATGATG
>JAABNX020000011.1:438632-449371 GCA_015163995.2 Mormyrus lacerda | reverse complement strand
ACGAATACATTCGGCAGGCGCAGCTTTTACAGACTTTTGCAAATGCATCATGGAAAACTAAACGTTATGCTTTGCAAATCCTGCGGACCACGACGGACGTCATGGCAGAAGACACAGCGATTGCATGGTAAGCCTATACTGTAGTGTGAAATAATACAGTACTGGGTAGATTTACTTAAATGGCACACTGAAGATAACATTTTTCTTAGAACAGCATGAATTCTGTATGCCAGAATACATAGACATTATTTGTTTTATTTTTCTATAAAGTTCACCCACAGCATTTTAAACATGTAACGCGAAAATACCGCTACAAAAACCCGAGTTGGAAAGGTTAACGATGAAACCGAAATAGTAGCCAGGGGCGGGGGGTCGGTGACGGCGGTAAGCGAGCTGCAGTCAGTATCTGAGCTTTATCGCACTGCGAGGAGGATCGCGGTACACGCACTATGTTTTATTTAGATTATTACCTTATTCAGATATTTAATATGCGTTTGGCTTAATTAGTAGTAAAATTAACTGCTTGTTCAAATTTGAGAGACAAATTCTCTATTACTAAGACTGCGGGTAATGTATCCTACTTTTAATTGAGTATAGAAAAATATGTACAAATGGACGCGGTTCTGTATCAGTAATCATCCTTCGAAGAAGAGGAAATGTACTACATTAACTTCGTTTACATTTATAGAAACCCAGTTTCGCGGTGAAAAGACTCAGTAGATGAAAGACAGGAGGTTAAGTTACTGCAGGAACGGTGAGAGCTTTCGGAATACAGCGGAACGCCATCCACCCAACGGCTTTGCGCGAACGCAGCTCTCTCACCAACCCAGCTCTCACTCCGGAAGACTTTTTCCATCATTACGGATCAAACGTCTATCCTTTCCGTTGTAGATGATGTCATACAAATAAAGTGCTATCAAAGATCCTACGATCTTCCAGCGGACTTTTGGAAATGGTTTATTCAAAGTATCCGTTCTAAACATTTAAAACGTGGTCGTTCCGGTTGGCATTTTCCAATATACGTTTTCCCCTATACAACAAAATACCACGCGGAGTGTGTCGAACGGGAGTAACAGTAAAAGCGTGGGATGATTTCTGCAATATCCAGCCCGTGGCTGACGCAGCTCTCTCATTTCTGCGACGTTGCCGCCTTCACCACAAACAGCCTGAACAGCCTCAGCACTCCTGGAAGTTTCCGTCTTCCCGCGACGCCCCGGGATTCCTACCTTCAACACGACTCTTACTTCGAGCCCTGCGCCGGCGCCCAGCATGCCGACAGCTACCCGAGGTGCAATCAGGCTCAGTCCCCGCAGAGCGATGCCGGGACCTCCAGCTGCCCCTTATCCTCCGCCATGGCGCCCAGCAGAAATCCACTGGTAAAAAAGAACCCTAAAGTGGCCAACGTTACCGTCCAGTTGGAAATGAAGGCACTCTGGGATGAATTTAATCAGCTTGGAACTGAGATGATCGTTACTAAAGCGGGGAGGTAAAAAAAATCAATACAGACAAAAATGGTTTAACATTAAATGGATTTTGCCATTACTAAATTCATAAACAAAGCTTGCAGTGGCACTCTAACAGACGGCGCAGGGGATAATTAAGCTTTACTGGGGCAAATTATTTTTACCCGGAGAAAACCAATCAATCTGCTAGGAACTGGTGGTTTTTGACAATGTTTAAAAAATATTATTTGAAAATGAAATGCTCTATAATTTATGAGAAGCCATTGTAAAAATAATTATAAATTCTATACATTATAGAAATAACGAACAAACGAATAGGTCATCACTAGCCTACTGTAACACTTACTTACGCTTACACACATACTTAAAAAACATACATAAAAAGTTAATTGAATTAACCCAAATTTATTGTGTGTTGGGGGAGGGAATAGCGTTACAGCAAATTAAATATAACTTGGCTACCTACGATAATAAATAAACAAGTTTCCTTTGTCCTTAAATTGTCTACTTTCCACGTTGAGAGTAACAGAGTATAACGTTAAAATTATCTTAGCGCATAATTTTAATGTGTAGACCTATGTCAAAATAATAAAAAAATCTATCTATAAAATCGAGAAATCCGTATATGTTACCTTAGCTGTGGATTTAAAAATGTTTTATAATTAATACTCTGTGCGAATTTTTCATTGTTTAACAATAAACATTTGATTGTTTAATCTGTTACAACTTCAACAACACTACAACAAACGGGTTAGCAGGACAAAATGGTTGCATATTCAGAAGTATTAAGCCAAGATAGTATAGATCATATAGATGTAAGAAATTATACTGATGTTTGCGTTAAAAGAAATGTCTATTAGTGACTAAAATATTTTGAAAATGTGTTTTTGTTACTGTGTGTTGGAAGATGTGCAGACTTTTAGGCTACAGGACTTTGCAGAACACGCAGCATTGAATTAATTATCTCCCATGGTAGCTATCGAGACAATCAAAACAGATACTACCTCCGTGATTAGCACGGCAAGTTATATCTGATTATGGATCATAATTCAAAGGGAACTGTCCTTCTTTTTACAAAACAGTGCTTTCAAGCTTTATGAAAATATGCGAAGCACCGTAGCTAAGAAAATTTTGTATGAAATCGATTTGCAAAGCAAGATACGTGCGAAATATGGTGATATTAAGCCTATACTGTACGGAGAGTAAAATACCGTAAAATTCTTATTCTCGTTTCCAAATATGTCCAGTAGGGAACAATCTTCTTATCTCATAATATATACATAAAAAATGTGTATTATAAAAGTTACATTTCAGATATCACACAACACTGTAAATTTATTTGGCTGACGTTATGCAGACAGTTTAGATTTCGTATATCAGTTTTAGCATCTGAAAAAAAGAAAAAAAATCAAGTTTAAATTAAGTGCAATACATTATTCGTAAGCCTCCGCCGTATTTCTTGCTGATAACTTTTGTTCGTATTATCAAAATTGCTGTTATATAAAGCATTATAGCAGGTTAATTTCATGTCGGAACCTTAGTAGAATTAGACATGATTCGACGAGATTCGTTCATTATTTTCCAGATGCTGTGTTATAATGGAATCCGAAGTAACACTTTGTAAGAAGCCAAATATTTTTTCACGTGTTGCCTAATACGATTAGATTTACGATGCTAAAGAGCGGCAGGAGTAAAGCAAACATTTACTTAACCAGATATTGAAATTACTTGCAAACACTAACCTACGACCAGAAGACCAATAACTGCAGTATATCTCAAACTGGTGTACATGATTATATGTGTATGATAAAACTTGATAACAAGCCCTGTACTATAGAGAATTTTTGAAACGTCGATTCTGTTTATCTTTCAGACGAATGTTCCCCGCGTTTCAGGTGAAACTTTTCGGACTTGATATCCACGCCGAATATATGCTTTTAATGGATTTTATACCACTCGATGATAAACGCTACAGGTATGTCAGATGATTGACGTCGCGCGATCGATTATGTCGTTTTACAACACTTATCCACTTGGAATGAATAATTCAATTTATTAACCCTACCTTTTTTCCCACAAGCATAATATTTTTAGAACGTACACCAAAGGCGTACATTTGTGCTACTGAGGTTTAACGCTAACCTTTCGGTCGGCAGGTACGCCTTCCATAGCTCGTCATGGTTGGTCGCTGGTAAGGCGGATGCAGCCACGCCCGGACGGGTACATTATCACCCAGATTCTCCAGCCAAAGGATCACAGTGGATGAAACAGATTGTCTCTTTTGATAAATTAAAACTCACCAATAACTTGCTAGATGACAACGGACATGTACGTATCCCTTAAGCAAGATCAATATAAAGCAGCCTCGCTTTGAGAATCTCTAAAGCTAGATTTTTCCCATATAAGAACACCTTCACGAATTGCAGCCTGATGTCATTTTATTTTTACTGTTAATTCAAAATAAACTAAGACAACGACCGACCACTGAAGCCTACACGTCTGGCAAACAGCATCGATACTACGTAAGAAAAAAAATTACCTTCCTTTTTTGTTCCTTTTTTTCCAGATCATTCTCAACTCAATGCATAGATATCAGCCAAGATTTCATATCGTTTATGTTGATCCAAGGAAAGACAGCGAGAAGTACGCTGAAGAAAACTACAAGACCTTTGTGTTCGAGGAGACCCGATTCACTGCGGTAACAGCTTACCAGAATCACAGAGTAAGCCTGTCGTCTTTCCCCAGGCCAACCAGTCACAGAATCACATACATTTGCACCCACACTTGAGTAACTGCATTAATTAATAAAGGAACTGTTTTAACAAAAAAATAAGTGAATATAAATATTTGCTTTATCTTATTAAGAAAATTAGGACAATAGTGTATTTCCTGATTTAACATTTTTAGGCCCCAGCACAATGAGCAAACGTTACTGGTGTCATTTCAGCAATTCTGGTTAAACTTCCATGTTGTTGTTCAGTTAGTCTGATATTCTCCAGTTCAATGACAGCTTCACGTGTCCGACAATGTATGGTTCTACACGGACGACAGTGTTAGCTATAACTATAAATGCTGCTTTTGGTGCACAACCACAGGAAAATACGAAAACAATCCACTCTGTTTTAATTGTCCCATGGTTTTTTATATTGTACACTGATAAACTGTGATGCAGCCTTGTGCTGCGTAAAACCTTATTTGATAAATAAGTGAAGGATTTTATTGCTGATCCTTGAGTGAAATACTTTCTTGCAGTTGCAGGGCACAATAACCGTGTTTTGTCGATTGTAGATCACGCAGCTGAAAATTGCTAGCAATCCGTTTGCGAAGGGCTTTAGGGACTGTGATCCTGAAATGTGGTAAGCATCAGGCCTGGAAGTGACTCATGATGCTCCGTTGAAACCCTTTTCAAATGGAATCCTCTCACTTTTTAATTACTTGAATGATGCTTGGAGTTCTAGAAGGCTTGTTAATGGAGATTAACATTCACTGCGTGCACTAACTATGACTGCCTTCTAAATATGACAATACAGACATAATTAAATGCTAATGCATACACGACAGGCAACACAGAGGGTCCTGCGCTAATTATATCTATATATATTATATATATTATATCTATAGCTATTACTTTCCCAATGAAATTTCACATTGTTTTTCACAGTCCAATTTGGATTGCAAGCACCACATAAGGATTCAAAACCAAATACCCGTTTATGATAATGTTGACAAAAAGTAGTTTTCAATACTAGGAAAAATCCACATTTAACTGGTAATACTTTGTAACAAACATGCATATTTTGCATTTTTAATTCTACAGGCCTCGGAACCACAGGCCTCACTCTTTGCCAGCTGTGAGCAACCGAAGCTCATCCTCAGACCTTCACCCCAGCGGCACAGAGACAGGTCTGCACACCCCAAACTAATCAGAACTGTGATCATTAATGCCAGTCATTAAGATATCCACCTAAATCGACAGCCTGCTGTAGAACTTAGCTCACATGATTTCCTTGTTTGGCGCAGAGGACAGTCTGAGGGATTATGACAGAGAGGAGCCAAGCAGCTCACCTGCCCTTCTAGACCCAGCTCACCAGCTCATGGCCCGCATCCTGAGTCCCACTCTCTCGGTGCCAAGTGGACTCCATTCCGTGCCCCTGTCAGCCAGCCGCCCCTCCCGTGACACGCGCTTCGACGGATATCCTCATCCTTCAGACACCCTGAGCCACCTTCCTTACAAATTCAGCACTACCTACCAGCACTACCTGGGCACCCAGGCTCGGCCGGCCCCCTACCCCCTGCCCGGCATGCGAGAGCACGGATACCCCCATACCCCCATGCCCTGAACTCTGCCAGCAACATGTGTACCACCTCAAACGCCCCAAAAACATTTGCATATGGGCCAGTATGAGTCTATTTTAGAAATATCAAAATGTGAAAAAAATTTAAAAATACAAGCTCTAAAATCAGTTACTTCGCTATATGCAAAATATCAAATATCTAGAGGAGAACATTCAGTGGACAACCTCAATTATGTGAGTGCCATCATAGGGAAAGCTATCCACAAAGGCATCTGGCAGAAGACAGAGAGGTGACACTGGTGCATACAGGTAGTGCTTTCCTTCTGGGCGGAATTTGATTGTAAGAACTTTCGTGTCATCATAAGCAGCCCAGTGGCAGGCGTGGTGTCGAAGTCTACACACTGGTGAGAGATCCGGAATATCAAAAGGGCCAACATAATAACTTCACATGTACCTGAAAGAGGATAAGAAATAACAATTAAGGAAACCCACCACAACCTCTGGAGATACTCTTGGAGGCCTGTACGTACAGCTTGGATACTCTTGGAGGCCTGTATGTACAGCTTTGATACTCTTGGAGGCCTGTATGTACAGCTTGGATACTCTTGGAGGCCTGTTATTCCCAATGGTTTAAAAGGGCAGTTAAGGATATTAAAAAGAAATGTTTTTTTACCATACTGCTAGGTATATACTATATGATTCCAGCATGTTTAACTCTAAGCATGTTTTACACTAACACATACTGAAGCAGAAAATTGACACTTACGTACAGCCAGGTCGTTTCCTTGGTTGTAGTACTGTGGTAGTTTCAAGATGGCTTTCCTAGGAAAACTTCAATTTTCTGTAACTTAAAAAAGGTTGAATTGACATGTTTAACTGTATTTTGCTAGAATTCAGAGATTTTGCTATAATTCTGGTTGTTTTAAAATAAAAATACATAAAAAGCCCAAGTGTGCTGCTCTGTTTGGCGACAAACTGACATCTAACTTGCTCTTGCCATGTTGCAGTTCTATGTACAAGATTTAAATGATCCAGCAGATATGAAAATATTAAGTCATTATTGGTGTCAGTTTATGAAATACTCATTGTTCTTCGTTAGTGCAGTCAATTTTCTGCTGACTTCAAGAGAGTTTTTGAAATATGCATGTGTGAAGATATGTATAGTTTCTGTAGATATGTAAAGATTAATGTTAATACTGTTTGAAGTTTAAATTGGATGTTGAAACAGAATGAAGCTTGATAAATGGATTGAAAAGCACAAAGCCTTTTGTGATTAATATAAGGAAAGATTCACACCATGATGTTAAGAGGGAAGAGTGACACTGAAAACCTTCCAAGCCAATAGTGCAGCTGTTTAACAAAGGCCAGATGAAAATGTAGCGTTTTTCAGCCCCTTGCCTCAGAAAGAGCATAATTTTACCCATTTTATTGTTAATCAACTGCACTTTACAATAAATCTTCCCAATAAAAACAACAGCAGAAGAGTAACCAGTGTCAAAGCACAAATCACGCAAGCTGACCTTCATTCTGTGGTTCTCTTATTATACAAACCTAGCCGGTCATCAACATTTGAAGCAAGTGCATCATTTTGCTATTCTGAAAGAGGTTACATTAGGAGTTCTGACTCTGATAACAGTTCAGATTGAAAATATACCACCATCCCACCCCAGTTTATTAAAAGGCAATTGTCAAAGCCACACATTTCACACCTCATAAACTAGATCTCTCACCTCATCCAACAGTTATCCGTGAGGCAAACAAATGAGTGCACATGGACAAGAACGTCACCCCTCACATCTCGCCCAAAAGCCATATTTTTCATCGCTAAATGCTGCATGCGAACTAGCCGTTATATTTACAACAAACCACCAGAAGCCAATAGCTGCAAAGGAAAATAGTTTGAGGGTAATAAGGAATTCTGCTCTTTGAAGATCTGACGGATGGAGTTTGAGGGCCTTGACTGGTGTCCCTACTTTAACGGAAACAGTCTGTCAGGCCATCATCACTCATAGCCACAGCAGCTCATTGAAACGGAGCCCACCCCTGGCCCCCTGCCAGAGGCACTGTAGGCAAGGTGGTGACGCGAGCAGGATCCAGTCATTGTTAGACCCCAGGCTGTTAAATCACTTACTTGCAAAGGATGTGGAGATTAAGATGGCTGTGATGATGGCTGAAGGTAAAGTCAACGGTTAAACAATGATGTCAGCGGCTAAAGCCAGGCCAAATTAATTGGGGGGGAGGGGGACATGGAAGGCCTTAATTAATATGGTACTTATACCTATATATTAGAAGATGCCCCCCCTCCAATAAGTGTCTCTTGGCATCTAGTAATTCTTCACCTTTTAATTTTTTGTGATAAATTATCAGAGCATCCATTATAATCAGTTTCATAAACAATACTACTCCACAACCACCAGTACATATGCTTAACTCCATTTCCTGTGAGAAGTCAAACACAAACATAAAAACAAACCGAAAAATGTTTCCCAACTTTCTGGGAGACATGACAGAACCTCATTTCCCACACCCAGTACATCATCGGTTCCTGTGTTCCCAACCAGGAAATAAAGTGTTTGGCTGCCCAGACATCAGTGACTCTCCTCGTCAGAGCATCAAATCAGTGGACATAAGTTCCTATAGTCAGGATGACAAATCATAAGTCATTTTAGGATGTATTACCAAATACATCATTTTAAAAAAAGATTTAGCTAAAACAGACCATTACCATTATGGTTGACTGTCAAAATATAGTTTTTATTTACTAGTATGTTGACATTACACTATTTTGATACAATAGAAAAAATAGAATAGAAAAACTTTAACACAATAAGGAAAGTTATTTCACAGCAGGCATGTAGAAAATATCCACCATATATAACATGAAAAACTATTGACAAAAGGGCTCATACTATTGATTGTGAAAAACCTGAAATTACATAAAAACTAAAAATGATGAAAGTGGTGTTAAATGTACTTAGTTTTTAATGTCATGACAAGGTGCTTCGTGTTTAAGTTTGTAGTGTTACTTCTGACAAACTAACTACGTAAAAGACTGCAAACGGCGCAAACAAAATCCAATTTACAGCCACATAAGCTAAAAATAGTTTATCAGTGCATGTCAAGGAAACAATTCCCAAGACACATACAAGATGATGTGACACACCAGCTAGACTATGGGGTTGGGGTTTTATTTAAGGTCGCAGTATGAAGAGTTGACACCGGTAGCAAACCACAGATACAATTAGGAGAGAGTAAAAATGCAGACCGTCTGGGGGCCCCGAGGACTGGTCTGAGAAAACCTGCTTTAGTCAGTGTCACTAAAAATCCACACATGTACCGCATTACACATCAGATGGTTACCAATTAGGCAGATGCCCTGCTCATGTAGAACCTCCTGACCCAGGGTATGATAGGGGTGTTCAAAAATATTCTATTCAATTAATCGCTTTTAAAGATATGTGCGATTTCATATCTGTAAAATTTCTGAATCGATCTTTTAGACAATTTTTTCCTTCGGTTTTCTGGGTAATCTCTACAATGATTAAACATAGTGCTGAACTGGACCACATTGTAACTTCCATAAAGTACCGAAAGTATGATACTTCTTTTGTGTCATTTTTCCACTGGCATAAAAACTGGTACTGGCGCCAAATGACATCATCAGTGACCGCCCCTGACTGACATCATCACAAAGCGCGGCGCGGTATTTCTTTTGCTGAGTTCAAACATGTTATTATGATCCTTCACTTTCCTGTAGTCCTGCTTAAGTTTTTTTGATTTTCAAGTGGCATTGTTCTGTGTTTCGCGTGTGCCCCATTTCTTCAAAAGCGGCTTGCTATTACGGCAAATACTTTTTTATTTCGAGTCATGCCATCCAAATCCTGCTGGATCTGTTCATCCGACCATATGGTGTTTCCTTGTTTGTCCATCCCTCCATTTGACTTTTTAAAATTTTTGTTTCTACTGCTTTTTATTTAGTTTCTCGCTGTGTGTTTCAAAAGATGGCGGTTATATTTTGTGCTAGCTATTTGCATAACCAATCAACAGCAAATACGTTTGCAAGTCCCACCCCAAAGTACCGTAGTACCAAAGAAGTACCCAAGCTGGTTTGGCACTTTCAGTACTGGAACTTTCGGTACTGGTACTCGACCGGAAGTCAATGGAAAGGCGAAAGTTTCGAAAGTACCGTACTTTGTGAGGTGAAAAAGCGCCCTATGTCCGCAGATGCCTAACGTTATCAAGGGGCACTATTAAGCACTGTAGCGTCTATTAAGCACTGTAGTGTCTATTAAGCACTGTAGTATCTATTAAGCACTGTTAGAATGCTTAAAGTTAAACAATCTGCAGTCTGGCTGTATTTTGCTCAAAATAGCTTAAAATGATTGTTTTACGGCCATTTATTTTCCAAAAAGTGCCAGGTCACCAACGAGCTGAACACAGTGAAGTGTCTGTATTTGTATTCGTACTTCTAAGGTGCTGCGTGTGTAAACAGTGACTCAAACAAATGTGTTTTTGCCCATTATTTCATCTCCCTGAATCAGAATTACTTAGATTATCACTGAAATCAAGTAAAAACATTAGAATTTTGTTCATATTTACATCTTATATACCCTCATTTCCCCGCTGACACTTGTAGTAGCAAAAGCACCAATATCAGCATCTTTTTAGAGGCTGATTCTTTACTGTACAAGTAAACAAACAGGAAGGTACGTTTAGCCTGGCAGCCATTATGAAACATTATACACTACTTTTATTTGTATGTTATGTCGATCAGGAAATAATTTTAAATGGAGATTAAAGTTATATATTTTTATAATGACATAAATGGTTACATTTGTTTAAGATAAGATAAGATAGGACTTTATTGATCCCACAGTGGGGAAATTTGTGCGTTACCACAGCTTAAAACGGATAACAAGAAAAGAGTACAAGAGTAATACCAATATAAAAAATACAAGAATAAGAATACAAAAAAATAAAA
>JAABNX020000011.1:423760-438532 GCA_015163995.2 Mormyrus lacerda | reverse complement strand
AGTGTTGAAAGCACTGGAGAAGTCAAAAAACATGACCCTCACAGTGCTCCCTGCCTGCTCTAGGTGAGAGAGGGCTCGGTGCAACATGTAGATGACAGCATGTAAATCATTTAGGAAATGTTCTTAGTGTTCAGTGAAGAGTTATTCAAGAAAAGTTTGCACAGTTGGTTATTTGTGGCTTGAATTTTATATAGGTATGCAAAGGGCCTTTCTGAAAGTCCCATCTACACAAGTATTAAGGGGTTAATACACAGTATTTAACATGGCAAAGCTACGTAGCCATTTGACAGGACATCGGCTGGATGTGCGGGAGCCAAACCTTCTGCCAAGGCGCATGTGGAGCTTTTCTTCATACAAAAAATGTACAGACTAATTTACTTTCACACACATCTTTAAGTTAAAGTTCTTCTGAAACACAGCATGTGAGTTTCAGACGTCCCCATTTTTCTTTTGAACTATTATTTTTAGTCTTTGTGCTTTTTTCGCGGACAGCTTGCTCTACAAAAAGAGCAAGTTGAGGGAGGCGGAGATCAATAAAGTTCCATTATTATTATTTAAAGAAAGAGACAGGTTGGTTTTGTTAAGGAACTATTTCCACATTCCTCAAAATAAAAAGATTGGTATACAAGTCTTTGGCCTTTCCTTTAGTGATTTCACTTTGTTTTGCAGTGACTCCGCATTTGTAAATTTGTGATCTAATTAGAGCTTTTTAAACATCGGTCCAAGTATGGAAAGCTGCTATAAAGTATTTCATATTTCATTCCTATCGAACTTATATTGAATCAGAATCAAATCATTGGCTTGTGAACCAGATTCCAGTTAAATCAGGGGATCTCTGCAAATACCAAGCCCTAGTGTATTGAGTGTAAGTATGAAGTGTATGGATGTGTATGAAAATACAGGGTGAAATGCAATTCAAGACTGAGTGTTTCATGATCCACATGGAAACAGGCGATGCATTCAGTGTCAGTTGACACACATCAAGAATATTCTGGTCATCTGTCCCACTCTTGTAAGTACATTCACTGCTGCTTAAGATTGCAGCTATATACTACTTCTTTTCAAGCTTTTTTTTTACTCATTTTAATTGAATTTTTCTTTTTAAATCACCCAATAGTTTAGCATAATTGATTCACCTGCAGTTGACAAGGCAGATATCACTGCATAATGGTAACTTATATTATGTATCGTCTCAGCATCAGTACCGTACACAGGCCTCATCAACAGCCCCATTACTCTGCCACTGTAGAATGTTAAATAAATTAAACTGGGTGTCTTATATTGAAGTGTGAAATTTCATTTGCTGCTTGAATCCATTATTAGGGTCAACCTATGGCTGGGCTGATTAAGGCAGGTGTTCTGGGCATATTAAAATACACGACCCTCACAGAGCCTGCTTGCCCACGTCAGTGTGGATTTGTTAGGGAATTCAGAATCACATTCAATCCAAAAAAGGTCTATTTATTAGCCTATTAACCTCTGTGTAAAATTCACAAGAAAAAAAAAATCTGAATTTATCAAACATGGTGTATGCACATATGTATGTAATTTGTAACTTGGTCAACTACATGCTCATATCACATGCAAACCAAGCCGTTTTGGTTGTGAAATCCAATGACAGCAATGTAAATAAGAGGAGGAAGTTTAAACAGTGAAACATAGAGGCACAATAAAATGTTACATTTAGGGGCCTAATAACATTTATCACAAGTACGAAAGTATAGACACATTTTTCAACTGTTTATCACACACTCACTGGCCACTTTATTAGGTATAACTTCAACTGCTTGTTCATGCACATATCTAAATCAGTCAATCATTTGTCAACAGCACAATGTATAAAAATCATGCAGATACAGGACAGGAACTACAGTTAATATTAATATCAAACATATGATGTTCCCACGAATCGGAATAAATGACAACATCGTCTAAATAAGCCTCACAATTTGGGACATCACCAAGCACCTTTTGCATGAGTCGCTGAAAAGTGGCTGGGGCATTGCGTAACCCGAAGGGCATGACTGTGTATTGGAGGAAAACGTCAGGGGTAACAAAAGCAGAAATTTCTGATGCGCGAGGGGTGAGAGGAACCTGCCAATAACCTTTTAATAGATCTAGTTTAGTAACATATTTAGCAGACCCAATCCGATCTACACAAGAAAGTTAGTTTTAGTGATTTTAAACATGGCATGGTTCTTGGTGCCAGGTGGGCTGGTATGAGGACTACTGGTTTGGGATTTTCACGCACAATCATCTCTAGGGTTTACACAGAAAAAGAAACAAAAACATCCAGTGAGTTCTCTGGGCTGAAATGCTTTTTTGATGGCAAAGATCTGAAGAATGGCCAGAATGGTTCAAGCTGAGGGAAAGGCAATAGTAACTCAAATAACCACTCATTTTAACCAAAGTATGCAGAGGAACATTTCTGAACCCACAAAACATCAGATCTTGAATCTAGATGGGCTACAGCAGCAGAAAACCACAGTGAGAGCCACTCCTGTCAGCTAAGAACAGCCTTAACTATCAAGGAACCCTACACTACAACAGCTTTGAAAATGTACAAAAAAATGGATCAATCCTGCCTTGTATCTAGGGCTGAACTGGGTTTACATTTCAGGTCTGGAGTTTGTGGGAAATATTTTGCAGACTGGGTGGGGATACCCCTCCATACAATGTACTGTCAACTGTACACATTGGCTTACCAGGAAATTGCCAGGCACGCCAGATGGCCAGTCCAGCTATGCATGTATTTACAATGCAGGCTGCTGCTGCTGGTGTAATGGTATGGGGGTATTTTTCTTGGCGTACTTCATGCCCCTTAGTGACAAGTGAGCATCATTTAAATTCCATGGCATACCTGAGTATTATTGTCCATCCTTTCATGACCACAGTGTAACCGGCTTCTAATGGCTACTTCCAGCAGGATAACACACCATGTCACAAAGCTCATGTCTTCTACTGGTTTCTTGAACATGACAATGAGTTTACTGTACTCAAATACCCCGCAGAATCACCAGATGTCAATCCAGTACAGCACCTATGGAATGTGGTGGAACAGGAGATTCATATTATGAAGGTGCAGCAGACACATCTGCAGCAACTGTGTGGTGTTAGCATTTCAACATGGACCAACATCACTGAGAAATGTTTTAAGCACCTCGTTGAATCTACACCATGAAGAATTAACACATTTCTGAAAGCAAAATGAGTGCTTTTCACAGATGCATCTAGCATTTTCATAGTAATGTGAACTTTTAGATTAGATGCCAAATTGCACTTTGTTGTCTGCATACTTTCAATTTTATTGCACTAACAATACATACAGTACATCTAAAAAAAGTTTGTTGAATGGCAACATATTTCCATTGCAGTAAAGGCTCTACAAACCAGTTTCAAAATAGTGGTTGGGTCAGAAGGCAGAAGGAGCCGACTTGCTGTGCACTGGGTCAGTGTGACAGAATTTACAAGAGGCAAACCCCTCTCCATGCCCTCAAACTTCAACATGCACACGCCATGTATAATAGGGGATACCCTCTTATGCAGTTTTGTGTTATAGCATTCGAGAAATATGGATGGCGTGAGGAAACTGAAAATGCACAAATCATAAGTTAAACCAGACCATCGAGTTACTACCTCTGTCACTATCATGTCAGCATTACAGATTACTTGCATGTTAACAGAATGACTGACTATTGATTTTGACTAACAAACATAGCTGACTAATGTGCATTGCATAAATAAAAGTGATTTGATAGGAGGGGTCCTTATCACAATGCCAGTGCAGTCGATTTCCCCAATTACATTAGACCTGGACATCACTGCAAATGGTGAACTCGCAAATGTAAAAACTAACAGCATACGAAAACATGCATTTAATGCAAAAGAAAGTGCAAACATATTATACATAGGGTAAACAGTAAACATCTTGGTAGTTTATGAAAACTCATTCCTTCTAAAATACTTCCATTTACGTAGTCACTAGCAAGAACACCATTCTGCTGTATCATTCTTATGACTAAAGACTATTCATGTGGATCCATGTATGTCAAAGTGTGACGCCTAATTCACATGTAGTGCAACTAGTGACAATTACAGATACTTTCAGTTCATAGGAAGAGGTGACAAGACGTAGTATTTGAAGTGGCAATTCAATGAAAATGAAATTCTTCATGGCAAAGACTTACACAAATAAACAGAATCCCAGTAAAGTGAAGTGAAAAATAAAAATAAATAAAAAATACATAAGTTCACACATTTAGATTTACTGGGCTGCTAATGGTCACTCAGGTTTATGACGTTTTTTCCTGTTTTTACATTGTGTTGTAGAATCATCTGCAAAAAATATTTTGGCAAAACTGAGATGATCTGACTTCAGCTTATTAATGAGGATTTAATCAAAAGCATAGAGTGTGGTGCTGGGATCAAGAGTCACTAATAAAACGAACTATGGGGCTGGAGCTTCCCCTCCGTTTTCCAGTAGACGGTAAATTTATGTAATGTGGCCTGCAAACCTGACCGGTGTTACTCCAGGACTTGCAAGACAAAGGGGAAAGTCTAAAGTTCCTCAAAACAATTCACAAACGTTAGGCCATTTTTAAAGATAGTGGTGCACAAAAATGGGAAATTAATGTGCACTTTCATTGTTTTTGTAAGTATAGAACCTCATAACTTTTACACCCCTTTGAACAATATAGTATTTTTTGCTTGAAAGCAGGTAGAGTTAATTTCACTTGAGGCTCAAACAACATTTTTTTAGATTCAGCACCCCAATTTTTTTTATTTATCTTATGAATGGAACCAAGCAACAGATCAGTGTTATATACAAGTTGTACATGCATATGTATTTCATTCTAAAATATTGAAATACAACTCCAAGCCCTTCACATCAGTGGGAACAGGTCACATGTACCAGGACTGCGACATCAGATTTTTGTGAGGTTTTTTATAAGAGGTAAGAGCTGAAGAACATAATGGACAGACAGAAATGACTGTTTATTATTTATTAATAAAACAACATATAAAAAAAGTGCAAATGTGTGAAGTGTTTGTATTACTGCTGACAAAAAACTCCAGCTGACTCAAAATGTAACCACAGTTCTGACATGACCCACACACCTGTATCCCTGACAGTATCAATACCTGTCCAACCATTTTTGATTATTCTAATCCAAATCCAAAATCTCAGGCACAAGCAAACCATGCAACACACAATCTAAAATTAGCAGCAGATCTCCTGGAGCTGCTCCAGACAAGCCCAGATCCCTGGGCGCTGGAACTTTCTGCGGCTTCATTCATTTGCCAGTGACAGATCCCGTCAGCAGTCAGGGAGATGGATAAACATGCGAAGCCAAAACATGGGACTGTTACGGAGGAGATCCTTTGAATCACCTCTGATTTAAGCAACCCTTGGGAGGGAATCTCAACCAGACCACTGTGTCATATTCATAAAACATTCGACTTCAGCTATAAATACACGCATCTCCAGCTGATTCCCCAGAGACGCTATCTAAATAATAAATGGCTCTTTACTGTGCACTTAAATTGCACCTGGGCATCTGGTCCATTGGATGTAATCAAAATGGATGGTATAAGAATTGTCTGTGTCTTTCATCCTGCTTTGGGAGAGAAAAGGAAGACAGCCGTTGTGTAGCAGTTCACATGGGGGACATTAAACAACTCCAACATACAGACTCCTAAGGGGAAAGAGGCCCAGCGACAACTGCAGCCTCAGTCATTGCTTTCATTGTATCTCACCAGCTTGCTTTGCATTAATACTTTACATTAAGCACTTGTGCAAGTGTAAAGTGCTGGAGGCTATTTGCTGCAGACAGTTCAGGTGAAAAGGAGCAAATACCACATTTAGATGATCTTAGGCAGAATAGTGACACACAATATATCACTGTATTATATATGAAGTGGGCTAAACGTTCAGTAATTAGGATAAATTTATGCCTAAATCCATGTTGCACGAGTCAAAGCAGCTTTACAAAAAGCGTTTCATTCCACTATATCCACCAACAGATTCCTTTTTTCCCCTCAGTTTATGACATTGCTCTCAAATCAAAAGGTTCATAAACATAACCTTCAAACCTATTCGGTTAAAAGGCTTTAAAAACAGATGCCTGACAACCATTGAAAGTGTGCTTAACTGTAAAAATCCTAATTTTTAGGCACAAAATTAGCCTTAAATACAATAAAACAAATACTACAAATAATACTTTTAACGTGTGTGCAGTTTGGCAAATATTGCAGAACTAAATGAACACACCATCTACGATCCCTCACCCTTCCCTTCTTGCCACTGAGAGACGAACTGAACGGTTTGATTTTAGCTGTGAATTCTGTGCAATGTCATGATTGAAGCTCTTGTGATATTTACAACCAGGAAGGAATAATATTGCTCTCAATTAATTTTCTTTAATACTGCCCTAATATTAATAAACAATGAAAGTAAATCAATGTAAACAATACTGTCATACTATATCTTGTTTTGAAAATAAATCGATACCGTAAAATTCTGATATGCCACCCAGCTCCAGGTCACTCCATCTCCCGTGTCATTATCCAGCCGTCTCCTCTTGCGACCAACAGATGGCAACTGTAGAATATCAGTGCCAGCTAAAAACACTTTGCAGTTAGCAGTCTTTACAAATATTATCAGTTACACCACACCCAAATTCTTCAGGCATCAAAGAAATCAGTCGTCACTATCCATCATCCCTTACTGTTAACAAGCCTCTAGAATTCTTTTTTCCTTGCCAATAAGAGCTCTCATAGCTTGCAACACTTAAACACTAGCTGGGACTAGCTGATGATGCTGCATGTTGAGAAACTTTTTGGCATCAATCACAGATCAAAGGAAGTGATAACTAATCAGAAATACAGCCTGTCTCCTTTGACTTCACATGCATTAGCCTGCAAAGTCACGTTCTCCTTTCACTCACATGTTCCAAGACAAGTTCTAATAATCTCTCTCTACTGTCACACACATACACACACACAAAGTTTGTATTCATATTTTTATAGAGACTGCCCATTCAATGACAACCATAACCCCTACCCAGCCCTAACCTTAATCATAAGTAACCAAACAAAATACAAGCATTTTTAGTTTTTTGATTGCATCAGAAAAAATGCCCCCCCCCCCATTTTGGGACATTTGGTCCCCACAATGTAATCTATACATGACCTCCACACACAGATTAGGTATCTATATCTTTGTGGGGTCTCTCCATGTCTTTGGGCATAACCCCAATTCCAACTATGACAACCTTAACCCCTGCCCAGCCCCAACCGTGATCATAAGTCTTGTATTTTGTGTGGTTTCTTTTGGCATGTTTAGTTTTTTCAAGATTTTTCAAATATTAAGTTTCTTTTTGTGGGGACTGAAAAAATGTCCCATGGTCAAAACAACAGATTTTCATCACACTGTGGGAACCACACACAGTAACACATTCTACTTCCCCTCATAGCTGCCTTACAACTGCAGGAGTTTACTGATACCAAGCGCCTTTAGAGAAGCAATAAGAATGTAAACGGTAACTGTGAATTCAGATGTTCAAGGTGGCTGTGAGGAAGGCCGACACACACCTGTGCTTGCTGTCATCATCTCTCAAATAGACAGTCACACCTGACTTAAGATCTCACACAGCTCTAACACAAGAGGAATCTGTTAGTCATGTGAGCTGTCCCCAGCAAAGCAAACTCAGTAAGTAATCAGATAAGTAGCTAGTAGGTATACACTTGCTTAAGGAGAATAAAAAGGCACACATACGGAAACCATGCCTAAGACAGAATGTATAATGAACACTTTGTCCTTCACGTTTACACATTTATGACTTCACCGAATAGCATGTGCAATATTTTCTTACACTGCTGAAATGTGCAATATTTTCATATTTATTGTGAAACTGAATCACAAGGAGAGGAGTATGTATAAAAATAAACACCTTTTTTTATATTGTTTACATTTGTCACGATCCGCTCCGTCCGATCCTCCCGTGTGCCACGCCCACCTCATTTCCTTGTGTTCCTGCCCAATTGTGTTCACCTGTGTCTTGTTAACCCCTGCTTGTCAGGGTATATGAGTCCACGTCTCCGATAGTCTGATGTCGGTCATTGTTGATGTAGTGATGTTCCTCGTTACTGGATGTTCATGCCTGTCTGCCGTATATCCAGATTAAACCCCGTTTCCCCGTCCGTCTGGCCCGTTTTGCTTCCTTGCCCGCTCGCCTGCCCTCCGAACGTCACAACATTATATTTATATTCAATTTTACATTTGTTTACTTAAACAATAGAACAAATGGAAAATTGTATATGTTATATTCTACTCCTTATTTTTTCTGTATTTTGTATCTTTCCTGTCTATTCTTTGTCATGACCCGCTCTTCTGATACTCCTGTTTGCCACGCCCCCTTGATACCTCGTGTGGAATCCCGCTGTTCTCAGCTATGTCTAGCTGCTGTTAATTAATTCTGTGTATTTAGCGTTTCCAAGTCTGTCTTACCCCTGTCCGGTCATTGATGTTTGTGTTCGCATTTCTGTCCTGTGTTTTGGTAAATTTCCCCGAATAAACTCCCGTTTAATTGAGTTCACAGAAGAGTCTGTTCTGCTTCCCTAGACACAATCCGTAACTCATTCACCGACAAGAGCAGTGTTCTCGGTGTACCTTGTGCAATGACAATAAAGTCATTCATTCACAGCTTCTGTCTTTGTTCTTGACCAGTATGTAGGTCACTTTTTTTTCCCCAAGAATGAAAAAAATTAATCTTTGATATAGCCTTATTCTGAGACACGCATGTAGGACACAGCAAATCGACAAAACCAATGCGAGAACAGCCTTATGCATCAAATTTAGTCTCTTCACATTCACTTCTGTACTGCAGTATCATCCCAAATGGGAAACACTTCCTGTATAACAGAACAATATCCAGTGGTTACTAGAGGTGGGCATTTCAGGTCCAGAGTGTACAAATCCAGACCAAGATTTTGTTTCAACCAACCAGTTGAGTATAAAGAGTCTCAGTCCCAGAGTACTCAACTGGTTGGTTAAAACAAAATCTTGGTCTGGATCAGTACTTTTTGGGCCTGAAATCTCCACCTCAGGTGGTTACCAACATCAAAAATAACTGGTACATCATTTGCCTGATTCCAAACAGCACTTTCAAACCATTTTCAACAACAGAACACCAAGCATACAGCTAGTCCTGCTGTATGTGTGTGTAGGCTTCATACCCACTGTGTCACGCCCAGCTCTGTCCGATCCTCGTGTGTGCCACGCCTACCTCGTTACCTCGTGTTAATTCCCAATTGTAATCACCTGTTAAGTTCAGCCTGTCCTGTGTATATTAGTCCACGTCTGACAATAAACCCGTTCACCCTAGACTATTGCCTTCCTGCCCCGTCCCTCACCATTATTGTAACACACTGCACATTAGGCCAAATTCCAGAGATTTTGCCATCATGCACTCATTTAGTATTGGTACAATATTGAGAACAGGGGTCTAGGTAAGACCACAAATCTTACATGTGTGAAAGTGTTTACATAATCTTTGGCAAAAGTCCATGTTGGATCCTGGGATGATAAGCGATAAACTGAGAATAAGCTACCACCTGTTGGCTGGTGCTCCTGTCCTGTGGGTAGCTAAATAAATAAAAATGTGTTACATATTATCGTCTCCTCATCATTTCTCACTCAAGAGAATTGTAGGCTAACATTACAGGTTTTACGTTTCATGGTCTGTTGCACACAATAGACTTAGCCTATAGCATGATGATGAGCTAGCCTGCACCATAAATGTATAATTCTTCAATTGATACATGCTATTCAAATACCTTTCTAAAAGAAATTTAACAGCCCTCAGACTACAACATATTTTATTTTCCCCCTTTTATGTAGGTTAACAAAAGCGGTAACCCCCAAATAACACTCAATATTGCTGAAGAGCAAGAAAAGCACAAACTCTGAAGAACAGACCAGCAAATCCGTGGAGCTAAAAAAAAAACCCAGTTTCCAAACAGCACTCAACAGCTGTGTGTGAGGCTGAGGGGAGACTGTGCCTGACAAGATGATTCACTCATATGTGATGTAATACCACCTGGGCTTTGGTGCTGACATGCTGGTGCGCCTGAAGAGGCGTCCTGTACAAGCTGCATGCTAATGCTCGGAACAGAATTACCCTGACTTCTGAAACAGAAGACGGAGGAGGAGCACGAGCCAATGAACACCATTCCAGCTGGATCGGTTTATTCCTTCTCACATTCACGCAAGCTGCCAGCCAACATGCAGCAGGTCAATAGTGCAAGACTCTATTGCAGCTCGTTTCTGGTTAGCGAAGTGCCAGTTCGCACAATAAAAACCACATACACCTAAAATATAACAGACAAAACCTCATTCCATTGCAAAGAAAGTATTCGGCAGGGCCTCACTGAGCAAAACTAACAATAAATGAGACATTCCATCTCAATGCAGTTTGCAAATATCAAACTATATCAAATAGGTTATGCGATATTAATATCGAAGTCGCATATTATGTATATGCAATTGTCACATGAAGGATGGAGTAAGAAAAAAAATGCTTAGAGATTTTAATAACTGCTCCTTTAATAAGATTATATAGTATGTGTTTAAAAAATTATAGTGTATGCGGCTACTGCTTTCGCATGAGGTCTGCATGCACTTTCTGAGCCAATCAATCATTTTAGCCCTTGTCTGAATCCTTGAAGCCTTGTTTTATAAATATTGCAATATTCATTTTAGAAAATTCAATTATTGATATGAATTTTCCAGTATCGTGTTGTCCTCATCACATACTGTATGCAATATATATTACTTTAGGACATGCTAAGAGATGATGCAAGTTCAGCTTCCTGTCTTACTGTAACGGTAAAGAACAAAATGTACACACTACAGTAACATACCTGCCTACACACAAACTCTCTTAATAAAAGGCCAGACCAGTTCTGGACACACACAAAACTTTGTCACCAGTAACACACCACTCGCTCCACATATTTTCAAAAAGGAGTTTTTGACTGAAATATTTAATTGCAGGTCACTCCCTCCCCTTCATCAGCTCTCAGCAGTTTGATACGAAATCTCTGCACATCTATGAAAACGCAAAGTATTCTCAGTCAAAAACAGGACGTACAATATTGACTGTTTAGAAAAACAAAGCCACCATTTCCACAATCTTTTCTCCAGCTACAGCAAAATGATTATTTAACAGAAGAATGATCTGTGACCAAAATAATTTCAGATGTCTGCATCTGAGTGTAAGGCTTAGTCACATATTGACAAAGCCAAAACTTCTGGATCGGGTCAGAACTCTGGAGATTTCAATTAAAAATCATATGACTGAGGCCACTTCCACTATCTTCAAATTAACCAGGCATACTCAGAAGCTAAAACCTGGCTCTCAACAAATCACGAGTCACTTAAGCCAACTAGTCAAGTGCACAATAAAAATGTAATTTAAAATGAAAAATAAAAATTTCATGAACATAGATTGTTGATGAACACAAAAAAAATGATGGAGGTACATCTGAAGCTCTATTCCTCCATAGATCTATCTGAAGCTCTATTCCTCCATAGATCTATCTGAAGCTCTATTCCTCCATAGATCTATCTCAGAGAGCTTCTGTAACTGAACCCCAAGGTTGCAGATAGGAGCAGCGTGTCTGTTTCCTGGGTCAGCTGTCAACGGCTGCTTTATAATTAGGTCCAATTAGGACAGCCTGCTACTCCTTCACGTCATTACAGCCGGAAGCCTGGTTTTTCCTGGCTCAGCATCATTCAACATCACAGATGACCCAATGCCCCTCAAAGTCAGAACAGCCTCTTTGTTGCTGCCCACATTTGGGGACTTGCACCAGCATGGAGAGACCAGCTATCCCCTTTCCTGGGTCTGCCCTGTGGCTTATGGCCAACAAAGGCACAGCACCGGGCCTCTGTCAGATTCCTCCATTCGTAAACAAAGCCCAGCCATTAGAACCACAAAAGCTTACACCGTGGGACAGGTACAGCCAGCATGACAGCCTCTGTCAGCAAAAGCTAAAAAATCCTTCAAAGGTGCTTTTCATGCAGTTCCACATGTCGTCTGTGCCTTCTAGAAAGAAAAAACAGGAATTAAGAGCTAGGAATAAATACGCATTTCAATGTTTCCAATGAGAACGACATAAAGTCCCAGAAAAGACTAGAATACTAAGATATACGAAGCTTTCAGCAAGTTCCAGTCTAATGAGCACTTAAAGCCTCCTGAAGAGGATATAACACATGCACAGGTCTGCACACAGGACACTTCTTATCTACAGCTTACTAATATCAGATTGGACCTCCTTTTGCTTTCAGAACTGCCTTAATTTTTCATGCTGAAGATTCATCGAGGTGCTTGAAACATTTCTCAGAGACTTGGGTCCTTGTTGACATGTTAGCATCACACAGTCGCCGCAGATTTGTTGAGTGCACCTTCATGACATGAAATTCCCGTTCCACCACATCCCAAAGGTGCTCTATGGGACTGAGATCAGGAGACTGTGGAGGCCATGAGTACTTGCTAAGGAATCCAGTCTGAGATGATATGAGATTAGTGATACAGCACATTAGCCTACAGGAAGTAGCTATTAGAAATTGGGTGGATGCTGGTCATAAAGGGATGGACATGGTCAGCTGCAATACTCAGGTAAGCTGTAGCATTTAAACGATGCTCATTTGGGACTAAGCAAATATCCCCCACACCATTACACCACCAGCCTGAATTGTTGGATGGATACATGCTTTCATGTTGTTAACATCACATTTTGACGCTACCATCTGAATGTTGCACCAGAAATTGAAACTCACCCGACCAAACATTTTTCAGTCTACCATTCATTTCCAATTCTGGCGAACCTGCAGTTTCCTGTTCTGAGCTGACAGGAGAGGCACCTGCTGACAAGTGTGTTCAGAGGTTCTCTTCCACATACCTTGGTTGTAACAAGTGGTTATTTGAGTTACTATCGCCTTTCTATCAGCTTGAACCAGTCTGGCCATTCTTCGTGGATCTCTGCCATCAAAAAAAAAACATTTCAGCCCAAAGAACTCACTGGATATTTTTTCTTTTTCTCTGTAAACTGTTGATTGATGATTGTGTGTGAAAATCCCAGATCAGCAGGTTCTAAAATCCTCAAACCAGCCCACCGGGCATCAAGATCCATGCCAAGTTTAAAATCACTTAACTTTCTTCCCCATTCTGCTGTTTGATATTAACTGCAGTTCCTGTCCTGTATCTGATTTTATACACGGTGCTGTTGATTGGCCTATCTGGATATGTGCTTCGACGAGCAGTTGAAGGCGTGTACCCAATAAAATGGCCAGTGAGTGAACATGTAATATACATAAAATCAGCTGCTATTATTGCGGCCTTATGTTTTCCACCTGCCTTGTGCATTTGGACTTCAAATGGAGTTACTTCCACACCACCTGCCCATTCTTGAAAATCTATGGAATACAACTGCAGACAACTAATTACAAATTTGGAGCCAATTCTAAAAAACACGCATCTCCTAAATATGTAGCAAAAGGCTTCAAGAGGCCGGCCATTCTAGCAAAAGATACAGTGTTACTGCCCATTAAAGGGCAGACCAAAGTATATTTAAATCCCAATATTATATTAAAAATATCCTGAGCCAATGAAGGAGCACTACAGTACAGTTGCTGTACTGCAAATAGGCTAAAGTACCTAAACTGCGATTCATATTTGCAGAAATTACAGTGGTGCCAGCCGCCCCTTCACTCCTTTGCAAAGATCCCCCAAACCAATTTCCTGTTCTGCTTCCACACACAAACATCTGCATCACTGCTTGAATTTAGCATATTAGATCAGATGGCATCTTCTTAAAACCACAATGGCTTCATCAAAAACAGAATCATAAAAATCAAAACAGGATTCAAAAGTAATTGAGGAAATACAGGCGTGTGTATTTAAAGTAACAGAATCGGCTTAGAAAAAAAAAATTCTAACAAAACTACCCTAACTGCGACCAGTAATAAGCAGTTAATTTAATCCAGGATAACAATACAGACGCTCCACTACTGACAAACCTTCAACTTACAAAGTTTCAGACATACGAATGAAGAGGACTGCAAGTCCAAATCGTGATTCTTGGGCTCCCGTTTCCTGTCCGCAATAACAATTTTCTTTTTTTGCACCCCAATTCCGGCAAGCACGACTTCTGGCTACTACTCCCGCCGTCACTGTGTAGCTCAGTGGGCTAAGTCTGTGTTCTTGTAATCCCAAGGTCACCAGTTCAAACCCAGCCTCAGCATATCAGGCTTAACTGTCAGTGGCGCCATCATGCGGTGGCCAGGGGGGGCCATGGCCCCCCTGATAAATTTGTTGGCCCCCCCACTGGCCCCCCCATCGGTCGCATATGCCAGATATGCTTCTATGTTTAGTTATGCGTTTCAACAAATGCACGGTCAGCAAAGCGATCTCCAATCACACGGGGGGGTGGGGGTGCTCACAGGAAGCAGCAGCTCAGCGCGTCTCTGGTCATCTTCAACAAACGCTGGTCGCACGCGGAGGTAAGCAAGAAGACTACCGGTGACTGAGTAAGTCATAATTTCTAAAAAGAAAAGTGGAAGCTATTTATTCAGTAAACTTTGGAGGCTGTAGTGACGTTTTTTTAGTGCCGAATTTAATTACCTTGCTATCGTTAGCTGGTGCTACATGCTATTTAACTTGCTTTTTGGCATGATAAATTTATCTACTTAACTAACGTTAGTCAAAT
>JAABNX020000011.1:386653-397551 GCA_015163995.2 Mormyrus lacerda | reverse complement strand
GGGGGTTGGGCGTTAAGTGGACGGGGGGGGCCCTCACCTCCCTAACATTAGCTCAGAGGTCTGTATCCTGTTAGCAAGACACACACAAGCATAATATTTAGCAGACTTGGTGAGTCATGAGGATTCTGCCTAAAACATTTCCTGCAGTATTTTAGCATTTATTTCTATTAATAAGTATGAAAACATACTTCCACGCAGAGGGCCAGCCAATAGACATCATAGGCGGCCTTGGGCACCAGGAGGGCTTTCACTTCTGACGAGGGGCACCGCCGCCAATCTACCTGCCTCCAGTCATTCAAAGGCTGTAAACCTTTTCCCATTCTCACTCATTAAAAATACAGTTGCTGTCCCGGGCATCTCACCGGACGTGAAGAGGCTCTCTGATTGGCTCGCGTGTAGGCCTGCCCCGGTCGGCGGTGCTCAGCGTGCGCCGGGAGGCAGTGGCGTAGTCGGGCTCCAGACCGTAGACGGCCTCTTCCTCGGGGCCCAAACTGATGCGGTCACTCTCCAGCCCGTACTGTTCCGGAGGGGACCGGCCCGGCTCCATGGGGGTCTGAGGCTGGGCCACGAGGCCAAAGCTATCCAGGGGGTGGGGGAGCATATAAGCAGCAGCAGGAGTGTAGGGTGGGTGCAACCGGTAGGCCGCCCCCAGAGTCAGGGTGCCGTAGGGGTCACCCGCCCCCTGTGGGAGGGGCTGTCGCTCTGGACTCTCGCCGAAGGAGCAGTTGTAGCTGTTCAAGGAGCGGGTAAGTGTGGAGGCCTGGGCCACGGCATGGGGGTTGCCGTTCTTCATGTTGTGCCGGTCGATGGAGTCGGTGTAGCTACCCACCGGTGGGGGGCTGTCGGGGAGGGGCAGCCCATCCGGGCCCAGGGCTGGGGGCCGGCCCATGCAGGAGGACGCCATCTTCCCCGGCTTGGTGTCCTGCAGGAGGGAGTGAGCTACACTGAGAACACGGCAGTGAAGGCAGGAGGTACTCGCTGTGCTCAGGGACTTCCTGGACGGGGTCTTCATCTGATCTAAACACATGAAAAGTTAATCAGAATAGGCATCGCAGACAGAACTTCAGTGCCTAAATAAAATCATTAATGCCATGTGAAAACAGCCCTGGGCTGCCCCCTCAGGATGGCCGAGCCGTTGTTCTGGGCAGTCATGATAAAAGAAAGAAGGCCAATAGAACACAGCTTTTCTATAAGTTCCTGCCATTTTGTAGGTGCATTCGGATCAAACTGACACTAACTAGACAGCAGACGGTTGGGAGAGCAGGTCTGCTTCAGTGCAGCCCCTTCGATCCACATTCAGATGAGCACATTCTCGTAAAACGGCTGCACAGGGTTCTCCTACCCAGTTACTAGAACCATTTCCACCATTCTTGTCTTTTTTCCCCAGACGCCTGGCCCTCATTCTGTACGATTTGTTCCGCTGCTAAGGTGTCAGAGCAAAGCAGGGACTGCCGCATGCATGCACATGCACACTTGTGCCGAATCGCAGTGCTGCTGTTATGTTCTGTCACACAAACTGCGACCGATTTGATAAAGGAAGGCAGATCTGAAATAAAAACTGGTTCTCATCGGATTTTAGGGTATAAACAGCATCAATTAAACATGCCGACTCAATCACACTAAGTACATAAATGTTCTTGACAGACAATGTTATTATGTGAAAACCACACGGACAAGAAATTATCTATAAATTAAATTTCCTTCTGAAGGTCAGGCAGAGATTAGTCGTCAATTTCTACCTCCCTGAATCAGACTTCCTAATTGGTACGAAGCTTAATGTCCTTCGAAACAGTCTGTGCCTGGAGTGGTAATTATCATGCTGTGCGAGATGTGCTACTGATGTTAGGCGTACAGTGAGTTTTCTTCACTGAACCCAGATCACAGCAAGACCCATCCTGACATTGTGTAGACGGCGACCAGCACAGGAGCATCCTACCTTGGCCTCGGTATGGTCCACGGTCCCCGCTGACATGCGGGAGGTGGGTGTGCCTGGGTCCTGCTCCTCCGACACGCCGGCGCTGGCTTCCTGTAGCTCTTCTGGCTCCGGCATCATTGTCAAAGAAAGCCGCTCCCCTGGACTCTGCTCCTGAGAGGAAAGGAGATGCCATAAGACCAGTAGTACAGAGGAATTCTACACCATAAAACCAATACGGAGGTGGCCGAACCATAAAGCAGGACACTGCCGGTTTGATACACACGATCTGAGCACCATGATGGCAGGAGTTAAAGCCATAAAACCAGTGTGGGGGGATTTGATACATACAGGCTGAACAGCAGGGAGGAGGGAGTGTAAACCATAAAACCAGTATAGAGGGGTCTAACCCATAAAGCCCTCGTGGAG
This sequence comes from Mormyrus lacerda, assembly GCA_015163995.2. Classification (NCBI taxonomy): domain Eukaryota; kingdom Metazoa; phylum Chordata; class Actinopteri; order Osteoglossiformes; family Mormyridae; genus Mormyrus; species Mormyrus lacerda. Next base: position 395,210 of record JAABNX020000011.1, on the reverse strand, counting down.
GGGGTTTGATACATACAATCTATACAGTCTACATCATCACCACAGGGACCAGAACCATATAAAGCATTATCCATTTCATACAGACCAAACAGTAAGATGGTACACGCCAGAACAGCTATCCTGATGGTCTTTAAACCATCATGGAGACAGTCCAGGGTGATGAGGATCCGTCATATGGGCTGATTTTCAGGAAGGTGGATGATCTTAGCCTGTCCTCACAGACAGAGAGGAGGAGGGGGGTCACCCTGTAAGGTGACACTACACACTCCTTGTGTCCCAAATGGATCTTCTGTGGCGGGGTGAGGTAATGAGCGAGGTAATAAGTGGAGTGCGTTCTCTCCCTCCTGCCGCTGCGAAAACGACTCAAGAAATGTCAGGTGAGTGCAAACGAGTGACTGTCAGGCAGCCTCTTAGCCGAAGCGAATTTGGCACAGGCTTGGAGATCTCCGAACGCGCCAGGAGGTGCCGGCATCCATGAGTACCAACACGGTGGCAGTCTGGCCACGGCGGATTGTGTCGGCTCGAGCTGGGCAGTGGCTGGTCTACTCCTCTTGGAACCCATGCCGCTCAGGCCCAAGGAACCGGAGAAAGAGTAAAGAGGAAGGGAGGATCCACGGAAGCCGATGGCTGTGCGAGCGACGAGGGACCGTATGTCACGGCAGTCAAACACATAAAAAGCCCTGCCAGGAGGGCCTGATTCACTACTGCTGAATGCAAAAGGGGGGGGGGGGGAGTCGAGGAGAGGAGGGGCTGCTTCTGAGGCTCTGGTGGCTTGTTAACAGGACTGGGGAGGCATTCAAAGCTGCCGGCTTTTAAGCTCATCACACAGTGTCTCACCGACAGATCTGCAAGTCTAGTGCTCACTCCATCATACTCCCTCCACATGTCAAGCATCCTCCAACCAGTAGAGGGCACCCCATCACTGGTGCGCACGTGTGACATGAAAGGGGTGCCTAAAGTGCAAAGTACATTTCTGCTTTAACCACATGCGCTTTAAATCTGCTAGGAGGCTAGGAATGATGACTGGCATTGGAACGCTTCAAGCCAGTACCTGTTTCTGTATCAGCTCAAAAAACACATAACACAATCCATAATCTTCTCCGAGGGAGGAAAAATATTTTCAATCGAGAGAGAAAACCGCTTTGTTCGCATTATACATTCAAAGGGCTTTATTATCTGTTGACATGCTGTTCATGTTGCTATCGTTACCCAGCGCTGTGCATATTTATTAACCCTCCTGTTCCTTCCATGAAAAAGATGATCGCACAATCAGAGATCAATGCCATGTAAAATCTCTTAGTGATACAGACACTTTGGCAGTTTATAATGGAAAAGGGTAAATGTCTCTTCATATGCAGATATTTAGCAATTTTCTCTTCTCAATGCAGGAGGTAAAATGGACTAAAATGATTTTCATGCTGTACTCTCACATCCTGCACACCACACCCTGGTGGTTTGACCAAGACTATAAGAATAGTTAGCGAGGTATTCAGACAGTGTCGCTCAGCCGTTACAGTGGTCCAAGTGTGGAGAGGGCATATGTTACACCAGAAAGCATTTATTAATTACACAGAAAACAGATGCAGAGTCTCTAAAAAAAAGGGATTAGAGAAAAATTCAGTATCATGCAGCTAAGAAAACAAATGCAACTACCCACACTGTCTGTGATCCTAGTTGTCAGTCCCTTCCAATTTACCAGTTATGTCAATATCCATGGCAACCTGGTTTTCTTGGGTCACCAATCTTGCAGTGTCCCTGGAAACTAGCCTTGACAATGTCCATAGCTACCAGATCCGTCTACGCTCCTGCCTGCCTGTTATCTCAGAGTTTCCGATTACCAGACACATCACTGTCTGGGATTATGATCTGTGTGTGTCCATGGCAACCAGCCTTGTCAGTATCCCTAGTTACCAGCCCTTCCAGGTTTCTGGTCCCTAGCCCTGCCAACACTGCCAACACTACCAACGCTGTCAGCCCCTAATTACCCGAAGGTTGATTCTTTCTAAATTAAAGAAGTATTTCACAATTTCCCCCGAAAGCCACATTTATTCAGACATCTAGTGCTTTCTGAAGATATGAACATGTTAACCAGCGTTACTATGAAGCAGCCTTTCACTGGCATTTCACTGGCAGGATCGGCCTCAGATTACCTGTCACTGTGAGAAAAAGAAGCATTACCCTCCGGTACAGCTGTAATTCAGACCTCTCCTGCAAAATTACTGATCCCAATCACAGAATCGGGACTGGGTCTGGAGTCACGGGTGCGGTGAGTGTGTGTGAGTGAGAAGGTTTTCCACCCGCTAAAATGCAGCTCAGTACAGTGCCAGCCAGGGTGTGAAGCAGAACTTCAAAGGGCACAGTGGGCAGCAACCTCAGGGCTGCCAATCACTTCCTGTTTGTTACTTTAATAGAAACCACTGATTGACAGAGCATAACGATCCCGCCCACCGTGGACATCAAAGCCGTTTCCTGTACTGTGTGTATCCCAAGGACAGCTTGGCACTTCAGTTAAAGCATTTTCCACCTCCAGCACAGTCTTTTGTGGAGGTGTGAAGCTCCTGACCTTGTTGGCATCATCAGATATGCTGGATTTCTAACGGTTCTTAATGAATGCGCTGAAGATTCTAACCATTAAGCAGCAGCAAATGTTCAGCACAGCTTCAACAGAAGGAAAAGCAGTAAGGTAAGCAGCCGACGTCATTACGGAGACCAGCGTGAAAGTTTGATAGCAATTGTACAAGCAGTGGAGCAAATCAACAGATCCCCAAAACATGACGCAGCTGGAGAACCAGCAAAGAATAAAATGCAAAATGTTTCTGTTTTGGAAATTTAAGTAGGTGCTGGGTAGTGTGACCTCATTCCAGTTTAATTCACAGCTCCTTTCAAGCAGACAGAAGAAGTAGAGAGACACACACCCATGATTCAAGGTTTTGAAGGGTATGTCTTGCTGCTTGCATCCAGCAAACTCCATTAATCACCTGCCCTGTCCTTCCTGTGACCTCCATCGCACCAATTTCGATATTCAGTGAGCAGACGGACCTGGTCACCCTCATCACTCGCCGGCTGAGATGGCCAAATGGAGACGAGTGGTAACCCGGTTCCTCCGGAGTCCCCCACGGTCCCGCACCTGGTCCCCTCTGCTCCAGTGCACACCAACACCTTGACATCCCGCCACCGGTGGGATGCCTGCAACTGGCACTAAAGCTAAGATACTGTGCCATCCTGTGCTCGGAACAGGGGTCCATCTAAAGCCAAACGCACTCTCTGCTACTAGGAGCCTCATAAGCTAGTCCTAGTGATATCAAAGTAATAAGTATAATTAGCCAGTTAACTCGTTAAGTGCAGATTTCATTAATAGCATAGCCAGGTAAGGATGCACCAACAAGGAGAGATGTATGAAAAATACACATAAAAATCACATATGCATATTTCATAATCCAACCATTGCTGAAATCCCTCAGACCTAATTGTACATTTTACATACAAACTTGAATATGAAATTTTGTGGGTGAGGTTTTTGCGTAACAAATATCAGCATTTCCATTTGTAACTGGACACATGCCGAGCCGGAACACAGTAAGTGCTGTGGACTGACACACGCAGAGCCTGAACACGGTGAGCGCTGTGGACCGATGCATGCTGAGCCTGAACACGGTGAGCGCTGTGGACCGATGCATGCCGAGTCTGAACACGGTGAGCGCTGTGGACCAATGCATGCCGAGTCTGAACATGGTGAGCGCTGTGGACCCATGGACACAGAGCCTGAACACGGTGAGCGCTGTGGACCCATGGACACAGAGCCTGAACACGGTGAGCGCTGTGGACCGATGCATGCCGAGTCTAAACACGGTGAGCGCTGTGGACCGATGCATGCCGAGTCTGAACACGGTGAGCACTGTGGACCCATGGACACAAAGTCTGAACACGATGAGCACTGTGGACCACAGGTGCCCGCCTCAGCGCAGGCGTATTTCACGCACAAAAGGCCCGCACCCAGCTAGAGGGCGCCACAGGAGCGCAGATTTCTGCAAATCTTATGGCTTTGATGTCAAAGAATGAGTGTGACCATCAGGATCAGCGGATGCAAGAAAGAGGAAAACCTCCACGCGAAGAGGTTGGGAGTTCGAATATGGTGATGGCAGGGTGCCGTGCAGCATGGTGAATCTGGTGATGGCAGGGTGCCGTGCAGCATGGTGAATCTGGTGATGGCAGGGTGCCGTGCAGCATGCATGGTGAATCTGGTGATGGTGCCGTGCAGCATGCATGGTGAATCTGGTGATGGCAGGGTGCCGTGGTGAATCTGATGATGGCAGGGTGCCGTGCAGCATGCATGGTGAATCTGGTGATGGCAGGGTGCCGTGGTGAATCTGGTGATGCCTGTTGTTCATAACGCCTTGCTGAGATGAGAATTCCCTTTGGGCTCCCTCCCACCACACCCCTAAACCTCAGAGGCAGCTGAGAAAGACAGAGACTGCCCCCCCGAGCCTGCCCTCAGGTCAACCGGCTGGCAAGAATGGAACCGAAGAGCCTCACTTCTGGCGGGCCAAAGGCACACGCTCCTGGCACGTCACTCCCACTCACTTCTCTGTGACAGAAACGCAGCAAACAGCCACCTCTGTTCCCCACACAAAAGGAAGCAGCCGGATGGGTTTTGGTCTTATTTTATGGGTATATATGTAACAGTGAATCGGTGCTCAACAACAGAGATCCTCAGTGATGTATATGCTCAGCCAGGTAGGAAAAAGTGAATGATTTTTAATTTTTTTATATAGGAAAGATGCTCTGGGAAATTATCTAAGAAGATCAGGTACTGTGCTTTTTCCATGTGACTGATCAAAAGCCACAAATGAATCAAACTAAATTTGGCACTTCCAGGCATCCATACCCCTCAAACATTGTTTGTAGAGCAGTTGCACATTCCTTCAAGCTCTTTCCCCATAAGAACACACATGAAAACAAATCCACTGCTGGATTTAGCGAGTATTTTATTGTGAAACGGTCAGACTGGTATAAGTCCCATGCACCCAGTGAAGGGGGGTGGGGGGGAATCGGGTTTCTGGTTCAACTCCTGTCTTTTAATTACTGGCAGGTAAATAACAGAGACATTAGGTAAGGTGACTTTTATCACACTACTGCAGAATAAAATAAAAAGCTGAAACTATAAGGAGGTCAAAAAAGGTCCAGAGAGCTACTCTAGATGCTACCATGCTCTGCTGGACCCCTATAGTGCATATAACCTGCCTGAAGATCAAAACCCCAGATCTGAAACGTGCCACAACAGAAGATTGTAAAGCTGTTTTTTTTCAGGAGATATCAGCAGACTACCACGGTGTTGGGGGCAGACGGCACGACCATAAAAGTTGGGGGCTTCCCCTCATGAAAGGACGAGTGTATGGGCTCCTTTCTGCAGGGCGACAGTGCAAACTGCAGAGTGCCTGCATGTAGAGCCCCCCCTGCCCCAGAGAGGTTGTGGGAAATCGACACTTCATTCAGTCATGGTGTATTCCGTCCACCCACCCACCCATCCATCCATCCACCCATCCATCCATCCATCCACCCATCCATTCAAGCATCATGCCTTGTATCCAGGTAAAGTTCACAGAAAAGTAGAGTACTGATATTCATTTTAAAAAGCTCTCCCAAAGCCACATGGCTGTCACCCATAATTATGGCTGCTCTTGGGGGCTGTGGGGCTCAGCTGAAATCCCCCCCGATCTGCCTCCCTACTCAGCCCTGCCTGAGGACTGTGCTGCTTGGCAGGTGACGGGTAAACACCACGCTTCCACACGTTACAGGAGCTCTGTGTGGAAATGCACAGTGGCTGCATGCGGTTTTACTGTGGCACAGAGCAGCTCTGTCATAGTCAGACAACCCCCCCCCAAAAAAAAAACAACAAACAGCTCTAGTCACCCATAAATCTCGAGCGCTCTCTGGGTAAACCCTTTTAAGAGGCAGACCTGTCATCCCAAAGCTGACCACAATTGATGTTTTTTTCCAGTGCAGTCTTTCACGGTTCCCCCATAACTGCTTCCGAGGTCTATTAAAAACACAGCTGTAAATATCTGATACATGTAGCATGTCCCGGATCACGACATCATCTCATACATTAAGGGCTTCGCGTGCAAGTGCACCTCCGCTGCTGCGTCGCGCCATAAATTGTGCCGGGGATCAGCATTGAGATTAATTACGGCTCTGGGCACGTCCGCCCAGTGATCCGAATTGGGGGCTCCGAACCGCAGTCGATAACAGCATGTTGGTAAAAAAAAAAAAATATAACACGGTCTGGGGACTGGACAGAATTCATCTTTCCCCCAGATTAAAAAAATTTTTTAAAAAAAAGCAGATCCTTTCCCCTGAAATCTGGCAGAGTCGCGACTAGTGCAGCACCGTAAATGAAGCACCGGGAAAAAGGATACAGTAAAGTACTTACCATATTTACCCCACCGAGGTCCCTCTGTCAACTCCTTCTTACGGGGATGACGCCAATTTCTGCTCAAAGTTATTCCTCTCTCCCCCGAGAGGCAGTGTTCTGGGCAACCATTCGCTCCTTTTTTCGTGCACACACACACACACACACACACACACATTCACACACACAACCACAGACAGGCACCGCTTCCACTCCCCCTAAACGTAAGGTGCTGAGGTTCTGACTGAACCCGACAAGCTTCCCGCCCTCTGTGACGAGCCGGGCTCATCGATCCGTGCAGGAGACGGCTATCCCAGGTGTGTGTGTGCAAACATGAAGAGGTCTCACATCTTTCTACTCTCTATGTTTCTGCTGTGCAGCACAGGCAAAATTCCTGAGGTCTCTCAACTGTAATAGGATCAACTAAGTTGATCTCTCAGTACTATCTGCACACTCTCCCTCTGCCTGATGCCACCAAGCTGATCTCTCTGAACCCTGTCTGCACACTGATCTCTCTGAACCCTGTCTGCACACTGATCTTTCTAAACACTGCTTGCACACTATTCTCTCTATATACACTGTCTGCACACAGATCCCTCTGTACACTGTCTGCGCACTGGTCTCTCTGTACACTGTCTGCGCACTGGTCTCTCTGTACACTGTCTGCGCACTGGTCTCTCTGTACACTGTCTGCACACTGGTCTCTCTGTACACTGTCTGTATACTCTCCCTCTGCTTGCTGCCTCCACAATGATCCCTCTGTACACTGCACACTGATCTCTCTGTACACTGTCTACACACTCTCCTCCTGATTTCTGTCTGCATACTGATCTTTCTGAACATACTGTCTGCACACTGATCTCTCTGTACACAGTCTGAACACTGATCTCGCTCAACGCTGTTTGAACACTGATCTCTCAACACTATCCGCACACTCTTTCTCTGCTTCTTGCCTCTCACTGTACACTGTCTGCACACTCATCTCTCTGAACACACTGCCTGCACACTGATCTTTGCGAATGCCGTCTGTATAATGTTCTCTTTGAACACTACACACTGATCTCTCTGAACACCGTATGCGCAGTGATCTCTCTGAACACCGTATGCACAGTGATCTCTGAACACCGTATGCACAGTGATCTCTCTGTACACTGTCTGCACTCTCTCTCTCTGCTTGCTGCCTCCACAATAATCCCTCTGTACATTGTCTTCGCATTTATTTCTCTGAACACTCTCTGCACACTCTCCCCCTGATTTCTCTCTGCACACTGATATTTCTGAATACATTGTCTGCACACTGATATTTCTGAACACATTGTCTGCACACTGTTATTTCTGAACACATTGTCTGCATACTGATCTCTCCGTGCACTTTCTACACACTGAACCTTCAGTTTCCCCCCATCTTTCCATCTCATTTCTCACTCCGACCTCTGTCCTTCACACCATTCTCCATCTCCTTCCTCACACAATCTCTCCGTCTCCCTCCTTCACTGCTCTCTCCATCTCCCCCTTCACACCGATCTCGCAGTCTCCCTCCTTCAATGCTCTCTCCATCTCCTTCCTCACACCAATCTCTCCATCTCCCTCCTTCACTGCTCTCTCCATCTCCCCCCTTCACACCGATCTCTCAGTCTCCCTCCTTCACACTGATCTCTCCATCTGACACAGAGGCCATGTTGAGCCTGCCGTCTGTGGGCGCCCCCGCCGAGCCGTTTCCACTCCCTAAGTCTGACTCTCAGCTCACCGGATGCCGCTCCGGGCCGTCCTGTGGAACATGCTGAATTATTCATCTGTGCTTCCCAACAAGCCTGTGTACCAGGCACAGCTCGGCCCATGAGCCGAGAAGGTCCCCCTCCAATGTTCATACTCGACGTATCGCAGCCTGGCTAATAAGTTTAGCTATACTGCACTCACCTGCCTGAAATACATATGGCAAGAACGCCGATGTAAACGGTAAACTGTATGCACCTCTATGAGGACCATGAGGATCATAAACACACAGTGCAGGAGCACTGAAAATGTAGCTCTAATGTAATGCCCTGGCTCTACAGTAACGCTACAGTAAACAGTAAACTGTATGCACCTCTATGAGGACCATGAGGATCATAAACACACAGTGCAGGAGCACTGAAAATGTAGCTCTAA
>JAABNX020000011.1:342075-375034 GCA_015163995.2 Mormyrus lacerda | reverse complement strand
AGAGAGAGAGGGAGACGAAAAGGGAGACGGAGAGAGAGAGGGAGACGAAAAGGGAGACGGAGAGAGAGAGGGAGACGGAGACAGAGAGAGAGAGGGAGACGAAAAGGGAGACGGAGAGAGAGAGGGAGACGAAAAGGGAGACGGAGAGAGAGAGGGAGACGAAAAGGGAGACGGAGAGGGAGACGGAGAGAGAGAGAGAGAGAGGGCTCATAGTGTGCATCTCTGGCCAAGATGCCTGAGGATCAACCCTCCAGAGTCCTCGAGTGGAAACCGCGTCTTAAATAGGGGTTTCCATGCCGCTGTCTTGGTGGATTCGTTTTCCTGCAGGTGTTTGCTTTAACCTCTTCTCTTAATTACTTAAATAATGTAATCAGTTTGACATTTTGTACATTTTTCAAAACTATAATTAAGCCAGGAAAACATGCTGAAGTAAGCCGGCCTGCTCAGCCCTCCAGGAATTGATGTTAGATGCCATTAATTTTGACAAAGCACTGTAGTCAAAAGTGAGAACGGAGCCCTAGAAGGGAGACTTAATGAAGAAATATGGCAGATTAAATAGCACATGTACCAAATTGATTCAAGGTGTCCCACCGATCAAAAGATAGCTTGTACTGCACCTGTAGGAATGCACGTTAAGTGAAAGTGCAGGTACCGATTTCAGTTATTGCTATGGAAATGAGCTCACTAGAGCCACACACTGCTTAGCAGCAAACTAAACTAAGCATGGTGGTACACTTCCACTCAGCTAGCATGTGTGTGATCTTTAGATGCTAGATGGCATGTTGTTAGTGGGATATAACAATTATGATGCCAAGTTAAGTTGCTAGATGCTCCTCAGGTACGTTTTATACAGGCAATTATAAATGTAAGCATCTATTTTATTGCTGGAATCCGGTCATTTGTTCCTTGACTGGCCTGTGAGTATCCACACAAACAAAATGGGTGATATCATTCAGTATTCGTTTTCCATGATCTGGCAAGAGAGGGGGCATTTCCTGAACTCGGTCTCAGGCCAGAAGCGGCGCCCCCTATCTAGTGACTCCTGTCAGCATGGAACACACACGAGCCGGGACGTGGAGGGGTCCCCAGAAGAGCGATAATGGGCCTGACAGACACACGCAGTCTAGCAGCAGCAGCGGTTTGGAAGCACTTCATGCAACGTGGCTCTGAATGCATTTATTTTCCGTTTCATTACACAGAGATGACAGAATCTGCAAACACGGTGGGCACTGGGGCGTGGGACGCATTAAGTCCCTCCAACAGGCATTCAGAGACAAGAAATGGTGCCGCACAACACGGCGGGAATACAAACGGGACGCGGATTATACGGACAGCTGAACTGTGGCATTGTCACAGTAGCCATGAAGGTGGTGGTGGGGGCATTTTGTGAAGGTCAAAAAGGACAAAAGACACTGAGGCTGCAGGCTGAAGTCTTCATTACTACTTGGAGAGTCCACTGCATATCAAGTCATATGTCTGACAGCAGCTCCATCGACCTGCTTCCTGGCCACAAAGACGTGGGAGTCCCCTCACATCCCGGACCTCCACCAGAGAAGTGTTTTACCCAGAATCCTCCCGTTTCTCAGCATCCCATTCAAAGGCCAGCAGCCTGCCACGCTGCTCACACGCACAGTCTAGGGGGCACTTCCTGGCTGAGCAAATGACCCTCCCTATTCAGGAAAGGCCTCTGGGAAGTTCTGAAAGCTCCACCTAAACACAGCACACATGCTCGATCAGAGGCATCACATTAAAGTAAGCGCTACACAAAGCGGTCATAGAGGGTCACAGAGCGAGCCGCTCCAAGACAGAAGCGATTGTTACACGATGCTGTGAGCAGTGACATGGTTACTGCAGAAATAAGTGGATAAAGGGGACTTCAAGGTCACAATTCATACAAATATTATGAATTTACCAGGCAGAGTGGAGCCGTCCGCATAAAGCTGAGGGTATAATTAGACACAATTTTAGTGAGTTATTGGCGACATTGGGATGGCGCTCAACCTCATCACTGGTGCGTCAAATGTGCAGCAAAGCAGGCCGGAACGGAACAAAATGAAACATTTAGCGAAACATATCCTGACCTTTTCCAAGGCGTGATTATACAGTGCAGTACTGACTCTTCTGTGCTACAGACTGGCTGATGAATCTGTTCAGAATTTTCCCCCTAACTTCAATCGTGATCCTGAAAAATAACGACCACCTTCATTGAGGAGTTTGGTAAACGATGTGTTGAATGTGTCCTCTCGTCTAGGGCCAGTCTCATGTCAGGCGATCGCATGCTGTTTTCTCAAACCACTGATTACAGTGAAATTTGTGCAACAGAACGACTTCACCACAGCAGGTGAAGTGCTGGTTAAGATCCATGACATAAAGGTTGGTGGAAAGTCCAAGGAGGAGCCCTGCTGAAATACCACTAAGTGAAATACCCAGCCGCACTAAGAAACGGGCTAAAGATTATGACCTTTTTAGTAATTGCTGTCTAAAGGGACACTTTTGCTGGTATGACATGGTGAGGAACTCAACAGCATGCAGAAGAGCACCAGATGTCCAGGCGGGGCGGGGGGGGGGAGGATGCACAACGGCCGGCACTGACCTGTCCACAACAGATGACCTAATTTCTCTAGATTCTCGATAGGGCCTTCCTGTGCGATTAGCAAAAGTGGACCTCCCTGGGTCAGAACACGCCCCTTCTACAGGCTGAACCACTCCAGTGCAAGAAGGAGAGGACTCATTCATGGCAGCACAGCAAATCATGTCGCTAGGGAAACACAGCAGCTGCACAAATGAATCTGTAGATGACGTAACCCCTATGCACAGTCGGGTGAAAGGATAGCTTTCCATTACAACATTAAATAAAGTCACATTAATTCCTTGACATTTAAAAATGAATGAACTCTACATTCTATCACCTTATAGTGTGGGGTTATAATGAATTCTCTGGCCAGAAGACCACGCAGTTTAACCATTCATCTCCCAACTTCACCAAGTTCACATGAGATCTCCTTCCTGAAGCTCTTTCTGCTTCAAGTTGTGGTCACAGTCCCCCCAAATCCTAACATTACAACCTCACAGACGTGCAGCCCCCAGTTAGAAAGCAATGTTGAGATATTTAATCTAAAGCACTTAAGAGGCTCCACCTGTGGCTTCCTGTCAGATGGTCTTTGTTGTGGAAAAAAGGAGCAGGAACAGGAAACGGTTCAATCAGCTGTGAATCGTTATGACTGGGGAATGATTCAATCCCATTAAGCTCAGCAATCAAATAGTAGGAAATGAAAATGACCATTTAATGATTGTTCTAAAATATTTATTGTACTGGGTTGATCTGCTCCAAGTAAGACGCACAGTCTCTGCCTGTGAGGAGGAGATCCAGAAGCAGCCCACCAATCAACAAGTCCCTCAGCGTCCACATCCAGCGATCACCATCACTACACGCGGGCTCTCCTCTCAGAAGCAGCTCCAAGCAGCCACATTCCTCCATCACAAGGGCTGTGCAGTTAAAATTACATGGGCAGCAGTATCTCGTGGAAAAAATGCTAATCCATAGGCTTCTCAGGCAGAGACAGTAGCATGAGACTGACTGCTGAGGTGAGGAGTGATATTAACACAAACGTGAGTCTGTAGTCCTTTGGTACATATTACATGCACAAAAACTTGCAACGGTTTCATAAGGATGCCTTCCATTGTTATAGATGACATTCTGCATCCGCTCACATCGATCAGCCCCCTGCCGTGTCACTGGCAAGGCGCTGATGGGATGGCGGCCATGCACGGCTGAGAAAGCGCAATGTCCAATCCCAGACCCACGGTGGTCACTGCATCACCCGTCATCTCCACTCAGGTATGCAGAGACCCTGCCAGACCCACCCCAGGAGTGATACCATGCCTCATGGTAATAACCTCCTTACGTTTTCACATGGACCTAGCTGCTAATTGTTGTCTAAAGGGGCAATTAAATTTCATTCAGATTACAGTGTACGTGAATCCAGAAGCACATGGATACGTACAGACCAGCTCCGTTCTGAGAAAGGGTCCAATTAGCAGGGCCGCGGTTCAGCTGTGAGCATGACGTGTCCACATAAGGACATGAGAATGCAGCAGTGTGCTCTTCAGATGCGAGTCCCTCAGCTTGCTTTATGTGAGCATCTGCAGTGCTCTAAGATAATGCACACTGAGCAAAAGTGGACCTTGGCCAGCTGATGAAAATGGCCAGCATTATGGTTCCACGGATTAGTGGAAAACCTGCCGATAGAGTAGGGGCGGTGTCTCTTTAAACATTTATAAGAAAAGGATCTCTCTAACTAGTAGAGTTGCTGAGAAGTTCCCCACATTATGACTTACCAGTCTTAGCCAGGTTTTATTACCATGAGTTATGGTCCAGTTCAGGGTTGAAACACGTACAATATGTAGTTATATAGGACAAAGTTGAGTTTGAGTTTTATTTACGACTGTTAGACATGCGCAACATGTGACCAGCATCAGATGTGGACGTTGCCAAAGTAGAAAAAGCCCACATGATCTACCTAAATATAGAGACACTCTACCTTGTCTATAGACAACACTTTTTACTCAAAAACAGGCACCAAAAGAATGAAGGACAAAAGGCACCCATGTCCTACCTTCTGAACGGGGAAATATAACACCTCAAAAATGAGAAAGGGGCCAACCAGACTCAGAGAGTGCAATCATACACTAAAGGTAAAACAGTTGTTAGTGACAGTTTGAAAGTGGAAACTGAAACTTCATTTGTAAGATGCTTTTAACACACAAAGTACTTTAAATTTGTACTCTTGAATTCTATTAGTTATAAATGGAAAGAAAAAAAAACAAAGCAGAGGCCTCCCTCAGGCAATCTCCTGTTTCACGACGGTGCCATTAAAGTTCTCAATATGACGAGGCCATGTGCAGACTCCGCGGGGAATGCTGAACGCACACCTCCCTGTTCCCAAGTCACACCTATGTGTTCTGGTCCGGCTTGCTTTTAAATACCGTCCATATTACCCAACTTAGGCAGATGGAAAGGAACTAGGATGCTGTGCCATACCTCCAGTGCTGATATGTTCTCAACATTTGTAGGAGACATGTCCAATGTTTCAATAAAATTCAGTCGCTATGGAAACGCCTACAGTAAAAGATCTATGCACCACGGTGACCTAATAATGTCTATATGATCCCAAGAACACTAAGCTTGGAAGTGCAAAAAAAAACCATACAGACACAAAATATAATGGACCCATCTGATAGGCAAACGTTTTTTTCATCAGCTACTTTTATCTGGAAACAACTGATCAAAATGAAAATACAAAACAAAAGCAGCTAAAGATCTGTGATAACGTCACATTTTTCTAGAAACCCGAGGTCCTTATCATAGGAGATAACATGAAATACCACTCAAAGTGACATCAAGCTTGTTTTGTTAATCTGATCAATGGACAATAGAGTGCATTCTCCCTGAAAACAACACTGTCCCTTGGTTTTTAAAAAAAGAAACAAAAAATCACAAAGCACAAAGCTTGCAAAGACAATACTATCTGTGCCCCCAATAACTGCCAGTATTTTTCTCCTTCGTTAGAGACTATCTTGAGCGTCACTCGATTTAAAAGGAGAACAACTTTCTAGTAATTTGGTATGTTCCATCTTCTAATTTGGAAATACTCCTGCAAAGCACTTTGGGAAAAAGCTGTAAATACACATCATACCAAACAAAACAGACCCTAGTCACTAGCATTAGCGACTTTCTGGCTGTTAAGTGATGTGTTTAATTCTTGCAATTCTTGTGATATTCACATTAAAGGGACAGGGTCCCCCAACGCTGGTTTCTAATCCACGGCTGCTTGTTAATTCTTTGTGTCACAGAATGCCAGAAGAACTGTGCGGACGATGCCAACACGCTCACCGGGAATTATGTGTCACTGCCGGCTCCCTGCCGTGATGAAAACACCAGGATGTGAGACATGGAAGCTCTTAAGAACTAAGCATTTCGTGGTTGATTCTGCAGCAAACAATTGACTTTGGTGGATTTCCCCTCTGTGACCATTTGTTCTGTATTAGTGGCACAAAATCCATGTGATCCTACACTTCTGTTCTGTGTCTTCACTCACTCAGAAACCCACCACACAAACATAGGCATGATTCTGGTTCTGGTCACCCAGTATAGCTGGAATTTGACCTACTGTACAGAAGAAAACTGTTGGGGTCTTGGTTTTACAGGCTCAGTAAATAGGGGCTCTGGTCCTGCAGAAATGCTGAATTCCCTCTTGCTTTAAGGCGAGACAACAGGCCACCAAATCAGTGACTCCCTCAGCATTCTGGTCTAATTTCGATCGCTATATGCTGGCTCTCCTCTCTGAAGAAGCTCAGGGCAGCAGCCACTTTCCTCCATCGCTGTAATGGGCAGCACATGCAAATGAGGCTTGGTGAACATTAGGTCCAAGGCAAAATCTCCATGCAGGTGACTGTGCGCCTCATTGGTGGTGAGACGACTCAGACGAGGGTGGTAGGAGACAAATCAAGGTCTCTGGGTCATAGAAGAAACTCTGTCTTTTACTCTGACCAAAGCTGCTCAGAAGACCATCCTCTGTGCTCGGCGGACGCCGGCCGCATCGCCCCTTTTACACAGAGCGAGGTAATTGGGGCTGTGCTGCATGTTGAAAAACTGTAATTACTTGACAAACCACTTCCTGCATATGAAACACTGAAGATGAAAGAACACGCAAGGTCTTTATAGGAGCCACAAAACATGAGTAGGAAACAGGCCAGAGAACATGGGAGGGTGAATGCACACGCACACACGCACACGCACACACACACACGCACACACACACACGCGCACACACGCACGCGCACACACGCACACGCACACACACCACACCGTGGACATGCCAAAGACTGTAGCACTGAAATCCAAGACCTGCAAAGATATCAGTGTGACCATGTGCGCATCACCCTCTCTGTTCAAGTCCAAATTCAGGGCGCAAATGCAATTCTGACAATTTAAATTAAAACTATGACAGAGGGAGCAACAAAAGTGTGCATAATGTACAGCATATTCAGCCTGAAGTTTGCATGCCGCAATGTGTTATGCAATAAACTTCGCTGCTATGGTACACTGTGTATGAATGCTCATAAATATAAGATGGTACAAGCTGATGGACCTACTTCCCCCATCCTGTACTTTAGTTACTTTCAAACTGTTAAGGTGATCCTGGAGCATCACTCACAAATGGTCAGGGCTTTCATCACAGGCTTTGTTAAAGTGGCCATATTTCACCGCACGACGTTTCATTACAATGAAAAAACATTCAGGGAAACAAATCTCCCCTCACCACGGTAGCAGCCCACAAACACAGAACACATCAGGAATAAAATGCAATTACAGGGAGCCGTTCCAGCGCCGTGATTAAACAAGCATCAATCAAACACCATCAGTCAGCTCTGGCCTGTTACGTTCAGCATCCTTCCAGCACCCAGGCCACTAAGCCAGCAGGAGTGCCATCCAGAGGACAAACAAGGGAGAGCTTCCCCACGACAGTCTGAGCTCAGCTGAACATCACGTTTGGTGCTGAAGGGGATGCTGGCCCGCCTGCCAAGCCTGAGGACAGAGCCGGATCTGAGCGGTGCGTCTTGATGGAAACTCACTCCGAAACAGAGCCCCGGGCGCCGGCAGTCTCAAAGCGGAGATATAAGCCAGCTGGGAGCACCCCCACCATTGCAATACAGTGATCTAAAGCACAGTGACCTGTCACACCCACCCCCTCGCCACAGCAGGAAGCTGGGATGAGCGTACGTTTTTTCACACCTCCCCCTCAAGCTGTTCCAACCACAGAGACACATCCCGCATTTCATCCGTTGGCGACAAATAGTTTGTCCCAGCCGACTGCGGAGGAACGAAGGATTAACACTGACGCCCAGCAGGGTACAGAGAAATCTGAGGACTAGGTAGGAGAACATGGACTGAACCGCAACCAGCATTACGCGAGGATGAAAGGGGAGAATTGGAGTTCTGTAAATGAGCAGGTTTATCGCGGGGTCAAAAAGTCCTCCAAATTCCAGCAAATTCAGAGTAGGGTTGCAAAACTCTGGGTATTTTCCATTGGAATTAATGGAAATATATGGGAATTAACAGGTATATATAGAGATATACAGGGAATAAACTGGAAATTTGCAAAACTACAGGGTACTTAAATACAATTGAAAAAGATATCTTGCAACTTAGTCTTCGTTAAAACAACATGATTTAATGCAAATTCAGTGTTCATACAGTACCTAGCTAGCTGGTAGAGTCAAAATGTCATGATAAAGTTTTTCATATCCGTTGATCTCAATAATTATCACAATAACTGTCAAATTATTATTTTTCTTCAGTTTAAAGGTTGATTTTTAGTCCTGAGTTATACTTAAAGAAACCAGATGGGTAACTGTAGTCATAAACTATTCTTTATAATCAGAACATGACAAACACTTGTCAAACCCTGATGATAAGCAGAATGACGATTCTGGAACCATGTTCTCTATTTTTGACCCCTCTCTGTTCAAAGTGTGCCCAAAAGGAAACCAAAAGCGCCATGTTGGCTCAAAACATATTGCAAGTGGTTCATGAAGCTTGTGTTGGTCTTCGCTACCAAACAGCATTTCACAAGTCTGAGACAGAAGATGAACAGGTTATTTGAGTCAGCTGAGAAAACGCCATTACTAGCATTCTTCCTGTCATTTCTTAATTCTCTGTGGATTATTACTGTGTTGATTTCTCGTGGACTGAATTTGCGGATTTTCCTTTTGGATCTTACCCTTATTGAATGGATTGCTTTGGACTTGCCTGGTTTCCTGGTGAGTTGCCCTGTTGTTTTGACAGTTTTGTCTGTCGTCTGCCATCCCTCTTGCATTCTCTTATTTGTTCAATAAACCCCCCTTTGTGAGTTCATGGCTGTTTGCAGTTGTGCTCCATTGCCAGTCCTAACAAGTAATTGCAGAGAAAGTGGCGTAATTTTGTGATTCAAAGCGTGTTGCCGGTGACATGTTTAATTTTAAGTTATAATAAATGTTTATAAATGTCTATGGAGCATTTGTCATACTGATATTGAGGAAAATTTTATCGTGATAATTATTGCTATTGTTTTATCGCTCAGCCCTACTAAACTGTAAATCAGATTTGCTAAATGTAAGCTAGCTAACACCATTTCATTGACAATTTAACCTTTGGGACCCAAGGACCTCACAATGCATTGACTGACTCACAAACCCTTTAGTGCACAGATATCATACACATACCGTCAGAATCACAAGACACAGAACTTGATGGCACAAATAGTGATATCATTCTGTAACCAAGTGCTTGTGAGTAATTATGTGTGTAAAAACACCTCAAAATAAGCATCTGCATGAAATGCACTGCTTATAAGTCATATTCTATGTTGTGTTATTCATACGATTTGCTTTCTTTGCCATATCCGACAGCTCACTGAAACGGTTCAACTCAGCACACTTATTGTAGGCAAAACACCTGTTATAGCCCATAAATAACAACAAAACACAGCATTCTATTCATTAGGAAGTCATTTACTTGATATTTTCACAGTAGTCATTAAGCGGCACACAAAAATCATGGTTTGGTACGTACCTTGGTTTTGAAGTCATGGTTTGGTACGTCTTAGAAACGACCCATTAGGATTAAGCGGGTTGGAAAATGATTGGATGGATGGATGGATAGAAATACCGGGAGAAAAACACAAATGTTCCACATTTGCTGCATTGGTTTGGTCCGTATTCACACCGAACCGAAAGACCTCCTCGTTCTTATTCCGTATTAAAACAAATCACATAAAACACGACACTGCAAGCCGGGGTGTACACTTGCGTAATTACATGTAGATATCACTGACAAAAGACAAAGGAGTTACTCTGTGAAATTCGTGTGTTAGAGCTCTATTCCAAGCAGTTCCACAAATCTCAAAGTCTGACACGAGAAGCAAAATAGTATCTTAAGACATAAAACAAGATGGAGGACATTTATCAGCCAAAAAGACTGGAACGCAAGCATCACTGTGGCCTGAAGGCTTCTACTCACTGCTGAAAAGCAGCAAAGGTTCCACACTATGGAGTCCTCACAGTAATCCACTGTGAGGTACAGCAATGCAGAGTGCCATATATCACAGCCCTGGAGCTGGAGCTAATGGAATTGAAACACAATCGAGCTTGGCAGTAATATATCATAAACACACCACTGGGGCCAAGGAAGGGATGGAGGAGACATATAGAAACACTGTGCTCACGTCTACAGTCACCTCAGCAGCAAAGCACGAAATCAATCCTGTTTCAGTGCAAACTCTGCGTCCAAATTCATTCCTCTCCTACTCCAACAGCAAGCATCTACTCACCAGTATTCTCCTAGTGAAGAGGGTAAAGTAGGTGACAGGTCTGGGAGAACTACGTCCCAGGAGATCACTTTAACCTGCTACAAAACTTCAGAACACTAGTGACACATGGTCGCACGTCTACAGAAAAGGCATTCAAGGTCTCTTCCTGACGGTACAAGGGCCATCAGAAATTACATTTTCTTTCTGGCAATCGCACATGTTTAAAACAAATACTGTTCCAATGATTAAGATTTCTGAAAATGGAAATTGTGTTTCTGCCAGGAAGGGGTCCTGCTTGCTTGAATGAACAGACAGTGAATCGTAGAAAGGATGCAATTTCCCATCTTCACAATGAAAACATCCAATTCCCAAAGTCTAAGCAGCACATGACTCAGACTCCTCAGCTATTGTCCAAAATCCATGCCAAACTTTCTGTATGCTTCACACTTCAAAATATGTTGACTCTGGCAAATAAGGTCCAGTGATTTGATTAATTTTTGGCAGTAAGCAGACAAACACACTGAATCAAATAAAAAAAAAAGAGAGAAAATCAGAAAACTGAAGCGCAACTCCGCATCACAAACACAAATGCACACCAAGAATAATCAACTTGGAAGTAGGAACCATAATATCTCCTCTACATATACATACACACACAAGGAGAATCTGTCTGGAAAAAGGCAGAACATTCTAAGGTGTCTTCCAACAGAGCAGAGACCTTGGCTTGTACAACAGATGGGCCGCATTTAAACCAGAAGGACTCTTAAATGATCGAATAATTCATCCCTCAAAGAATTAAACAGTTGAATAGGAGTACAGGGTTTGAGGGACGTTTTGTAACTACACCTGGGCCGCTGTCCCTGCCAGTGACACTGCCACATGCGGCCTGCGCCTACAGCTGCCCGGAAGATGCTTCTAGGGCCAGCATCCACACCCCCCCCACCCCCATCACCACACACAGAGGACAACAACTGGCCCTCTCCAGTCCGAGGGGGGCCTCAGAGGAACTGCTGGCCCATGAGGACAGAGACTGAAACACAGAGAACACAACCCTCTCACAACTCTTAAAACAAAGTGGTGTGTTCCAGGAATACAAAAATATATGTTCAGCAGTAGAGTCAGCTTGTTCCATATGGTCAGAATCACATGGCTTTTAACTGAATGCAACAGTTTTCATAGAAAGAAGAAATAGCAAAAGATGAACATAAAGTACAGCGAACTCTACTGTCATCAAACATTTCAGTAGTTTTACATTCAGGCTGCCTGCATCCAAAAAGCTTAATTTGTGCCAGTTTCTGTAAATAATGCTTGAAAATTCTGGAAATAGTGCCAGAGGTTCCTGTTGGCTAAGGATTACCTAAAGAATGACATGACATGACTCTACACTGTCAACGTGGACCATTAACAGTGTCCAATAAATCCCCACAAGGTGTTGCATTTAATGTGCCAGCTGTGCAGAAAACATCACCGCAGATCTATAGAGCTACTGTTGTTCAGTGGCTTAAATGCATAGACAGATTCTGCATAATGACATGGTTTCATTGCAGATATTTCCTCTGTTACAGAATTTACAAATGCTTCATCTTGATTTCTTTATTTTAGATTTTAATGTACAGTATTACACAGCACTGATGCATGGCAATTATACAACAACCTGCTTATGAAGGTAATTTTCAAGCAGGTGATTTTCTTGTTAAATGTGTTGCATGGGCAGGAATGCGCAGCTCCAGCTGGAGACTCGGTTGGGAAGAGAGGTCACGTGAGTGGAATATTCAGCTGCGCACTCGCAGACTTCACACTACTTTCACAGCAAAACCCATTCAGGCTGCCTGCTCCAGCCTTTCGGATCCAGTGCTGGATTCTGCAACCTGTGGTTCCCCTGGCCTCTAAGCACAAGTCATGGCAAGATGGTGCTGGGGCTAAACAACTAATACACAGGATAGCTGCCGCTCAAGGCTACAGGTGACATAGAACAGGCAGGATAGGATGCCAACCTATGAGGAGGTCCTGACTTGCCAGCCAATTTGGGTGGGGGCCAATGGCAATGCTCATCTGGGGGGGCACACCATCTCGGACCGGTACTGATGCCAGCCTGGGTTGCCATTCACATCAGAAGCTGTATTTCATAACTTGCTCCCCCTATACTTTTATTACCATCATGAAAACATATGGGTGATGCAGGCAATTTAAATTTCAAATAAAGGTATTAAATTTGCTGTGGAAACAAATTCAAGGGCATACCTGTATAACGTAAAACACACACAAAAACTACCACCATCCACCCTTCTAAACTTTAAACTACAAAGACGATACACACACCGTGAACATTAATGTACTTCAACCGTAGGCCCCGCGGGGGGCTGGGAGGTTTATAAATGAGTGGAGGTTTTGAAAATGGATCAATGAAAAACATACTTAGTATACGTTATAAGTTATGGTAATTCACTGAGTAAGCGGGAACGTGTCAGTGATATAGTTCCACAGATTTTTTTTTCTGAGAATGGACAGCATACAAGAATATTAACTTTATTTGGAAAAAAATAGTTTAACTAAACCATAGCATAGCATAAATGAAGTCATTACGTGTGAAAATGCCGAAACCAAAAGACATCATGGTATGTAAAGGCCGTCACCGTAAACTGGTAACAGATCCGAACTCTCCTGTTCATCTCAACTCCTGTTACTTACCATGTCTCTATACTCGCTTCTGGGCAACAGTTAACAGGGTGAGCATGTTACACACAGTCCGACACGGTTACAGTACTAAAATTAGGGTGCGATATGAGCCATAGCCTTGACAAACGAGTTCAAATGTGCTGGACGTATTTTAAACGATGAAATAAAAATGTTTTGAGTATGTTGGCGCTCCTTGTAGCGACTTCATAAACGGCAAAAAAACAGTCCGCATGGTACAAGAGCAGTCAGTGATTTTCTTGTCAGCCTTAAACTGATTTGGGGGGGGCATAAAGCGTAACGTTACAGTCACAACACATTTAAAAAAAAAAAAAAAAAGGCTCAAGGGGCGCGCGGCTTCGCAGCGATGATACGAACGCGCGGTGCGCGAGCGCATCGGCGCAGTTCGAGCGCGCGCGAAACGGCTGCGACTCGGTGCGTTTTTACTCTATTACAATATTGCACAGCAGCCTGTCGTGTGCAAATTGCTGCCACTCGAACGACACTATGTTTACCTCACGGACATACGCAGCATCATGAAGGGGATTTAAACGAACATATAAACTGAAGTGTACGGAGCGCACATTTGTAGCTAGCAGTAATTAAAAAAAAAAAAAAAAAACTGCGCTGCGCAAAATAATTCAGCATGAACTCCAGCAAGCTCTGCGCTAAAACAGTTATTTGCTTTATATTGATTGTTTGTTTAGCACTGTACATAAGCGCATTAAAACGTACCTTTCTCCCTTAGTCTGAATGCCACGCGTGGAGCTGTTCAGCTGACAGCTCAGTAGCGGACCTTCCTCTTTATTTTATACTCTGGAGTAGCGGTAGTATTATTTCTCTCCCTTCCAGTGAAGATGTGTTCTTAAAGGCTGGATGTAACGTCACTTGCTGCAACAGCAAATCCAATGAACAGAAAATCGGTTTATACTGAAGTCGTCAACAAGAAGAGGGCATTTGCCTATTTGACTGGGAAAAACATCCACTCAAACCCGGTGACACTCGTGAGGCGAAAATATGTTTAGTTAGTATCTTGAGAACGGATTCTTTTCTGTATATTGGTATTTCGATTCCTCCTAATTCTATATACGCCGATCGCTTCGACACACGCGGGATCTAGAGCCGTGTTTTCGTACAGCATCTAGACTTTGGTCCTTAACTGGCTAAGTAGGAAAAATGAAATGAAAGGTGTCCAAGTATTGTCCAGGTGAAATGGTTTTAGCTGTGCATTCATCGAAACCTTCCGTAAGGCGGTATAGAACAACACTATCGACGCTCCCCGTTTCTGCAGTAAACGCGAAATCAGCTCAGTAAACACGCTAAGCAACTGTAGATAACATAATGTACTGTTAAGCTTAAAAGACACGACTTTGAGGTTACAGTCACATTGCTACTTTCGTTTTAAACCAAGTGCTGCCTGTCGCCTATTTATATTTCCTCTATTTAATTGGATAAGAGACAGTCACGCCTAACGCACTGACGGCTCTGCCTCTACTGCAATGGTTAGAACGTAACATTCACGCAGCATTAAAACGGTGCGCTGCTTATAATCAATCATAGAAGAAACAAGTTTTAACCCTCGATTCCAGCACCCGTTATTCAGACATCAATGAACACTATTATCTATGTTTGCACTTTTTGTTAAATTTAATTTACAAAGACTAAGTGGTTTATCATATTCGAGAAATCACCCACGTCTGCTGCTCTCAATCAGCGGATAGAAGATTCGTCCTTCTGTTTATCGCAGATGACAGGTAATAAACTTGTGAGATGCACATGATGCATAACACAGACACATAACGTGGAGGAAAAAGTTCACGAAATCGTCATGTAGCAAAGTGAAAAGATTTTATTAGCGCACTACTAAATTACTAGTGCGCCAATATTATGGACCGAGGGGGACATTTTCCTTTAAATTAACATAATTAGTATCTTCTTCTTCTGGAGATAAAACTACCTAGATATCAGATACAATAGAGAGATATAGTGAAGAATAACAATAGTTATTAATAATAACATTATTATTATCATAAATACTTTTTTGTATGCCCGACGTTGATCCAGGGAAATTAAATACTGGCTATGGATAAATCCTTCCTTCCCCTGCATGGTCATTTAGAATAAATCTCACTTTCCACTGAAGGCAACAATGGGAGATAATTTGACGGAGCAGACAGCAGATCAGAAATATAATTGTATGATTTACAGCTAGAATAGAGAAAGGGTCCCTCCCTCTGTTCACCTGTAAAGTTCTCAGAAGCAGAACCGTCCATCTGATCTGTACAGCCAGCCTACCGGAGAGGATTGATGCCATCTCTGTGTCATCTCATTCCTGCAACAAGGTTCTTCATCTCATTCCTGCAACAAGGTTCTCCAGCCTGTAACATGTGTCCTCTGACTGCCTTTAGCAGAAAAGCACATCACCAGAAAGTGAAATATTTTGACAGGACCTGTGAGGGGGGAAGAAGCATCTTATACTTACATATCATAGGAGTTCAGTTACATTATTGACAGCATTTTTCAATATGCCAGAAGTTTAAGAAGAAATGTTAACTGCTGGTGTGTCTGTGTGTGTGTGTGTGTGCGTGTGTGTGTGTGTATTTATTTTACTACAAGCAAACGTCACATATGTTTGCAGATCAATTGTGGAATTAAAGGAAAGGCTATTCCTACCAGTGATCTGACCAGTGCAATACTGCTAAAATGATCATTTTATATCTTTGAATCAGTTCCAAGTACATGAGGAAGAGGCGTACGTGTCTCTATAAAAGGCATTTACATGTCTGGATAGATGGACCACCCCTAAATGGCTCACTACTGTAGGTCCAGGAGAGTGACCCTAAAGGACTGATGTGCATGTAAATAAACATGATGCCTGACCCCAGTGGGAACACTTTCAAATACAAAGCGTGCAGCTAAATTTATCACATAGCCACATGCTGCAAACCCGCACCGAGCTGCAGCAGAGCCACTACACAGAGTGAAGCTGTAAGTGGATGGGCTCGTTTCCATAGCAACGGACCACAGCTTCCTCAGCCCCGCATGGCTGATCGGTAGTACAGCCACCCCAAGTTCCCAGTGTCACTCGGGCTGAAGCTTAAAAACGCACACGGGGTCAGCACTGCGTGCTCACAGCGGCCCTTCAGGTCCAGGGACGGTTTCCAGCTGATAAGCGCTGTCGAACACTGCGGCACGTTAGGTCTGCCTGGTGCCGTGTGGGTGTGAGTGAACGAGTGTGTGGGTGTGAGTGTGACTATGAGGGTAAGAACACGGGGGTGTGAGTAATAGGGAGAGCAGAGGCTTCTAAGACAATTAACCTTGGCTTCTTTACATTTTTCCTGAAACATTTCTTATCTTTTTCCATCGTGGGGCAAATATTGAAACGGACAAAATGTCCGAACAAGCCATTTCCATAAGTCTCAATATTATACATTTTAATTAAACATTAAATGGCATCCTGCCCCCCCCAAAGAATTACAGTACACAGGAAATATAGTCATTTCGTGAATCGGTATAATTCTTGAGCGGCGCTCCACCTGGTCCGCTGGTGGCCCTCCCCTTCTTCCCCCAGTGCCCGTCAGCCAGGCCCATGCATCTGCCGACTAATGTAGCAGTTCCACTGCCGCCAATGATGAGCCGTATCTAACCATACCACAAACTGACGCTGTTATTCCACTGTACATTATATGAACCGTGCTTGAACCATAAGGCTCTGACATGACCCTGCTCAGTAGCAGAGCCCAAAGTGTGACCAAACCGATTGGTTTAGATGTGTCACCACCATCTGATTGGTTGAAATGCACAGAGATATTGGTGTTTGGTGTTGATATGCATGGATTATCTGAAAAAGGGCAATTCTATATATTATCACAATGCATTGATGCATCCCCAATAACTCTGACCATTAAAATTTCCAACCACCTACTTAAAAAGTATCATATTATCAGCTGAAAGGAATGGATTTGTAATGCAAATTTCCAGTAGCGAATGCCAATTCCACTGGCGCCTGATGCTGAAATATAACAGCGATTCTCACAGACTTGCTAGCAGAAATTAACGCATAGTAAATCATGATGTACATCTTGTGAACAATAAATGTCTCTTCAGTTTTACGTCACTGTCGCTCTCCAAACCTGGCAATGCCTTAACCAAACCCACCCTTCTGCAGTGGAAAACCGAAGTGAACTGGAACCGTTTCGTAACTTTGTGGTATGGCAGGGGTACGGCTTGGTTCCTGTATGCCAGTGGAAAAGCGCCAAAAATGAACAAGCACCATTTTGACTATAGTGGGTGGGCATTTTTGGAGTCTACAAATAGCTCAGATGCGGAAGACCAGGGCAGATTGGCATTCAGCTGACAGAAAGGGCTTCCCTCTCCAGTTTGTGGTTCCCAGTGACCTTTGACCTTGCATCGCACGGCCACGTTGGATCTTGTTCCCACATCTTCAGCAGTAACTTTGCAAATTCTATTTCCTGGGCTACACAGGGCACACTGCCTGGTAACAGACACCTCCACTTAAGTTGGGGTCCAGCTGAGAGGAGCACACACCCGTGGGGGGGGGGGGGTCATTCAGCTCTGTGAATCACTGCATTCATCTCAGCCCCAGAGAACAGCACTGCCATCCAGCTCCTTCCGGTCATCTGGAGCCGGGTCCACGTTCAATCAGCTGAACTCGTACCGCCGCCCCCCCCGGCCTGCTGGCGCACAGACGCCACTCCCTCCTCCCGTGTTGACGTCCAAGTTCCGGGCTCGCTGAGAACTAAACAAAAGGCTCCGAGTTGTGATACAGCTCTTTGTGATCCAGCTGGCCAGCGGCCGCATGAATTCACACGACGTGGGAGAAAATGTGACCATCATCAGCAAGGTCACAACAAATATGGAGGGGACACAGCTTGGGCTATACAAAATGTAAACCTGAGAAGAAAGACATTATGTCTTGCCAGGATTATAATTACATTTTTAGTAATAACTATTGATTCCTGTAGTAAAATAATAAACTTATCTTGCTTTTGTATGTTTAAAATACGTTATTTTGACAATGAATCAGTAAATGATGACTTGTGTGTTATTTTTTGAAGACAGCTATGATCTACCGTATCTGTGTCTACATTTCCTGCGATTTGGCATGCAAAGCAAAGTCAGATGACCAAAAAGCTGATGTCATATAGTTGATGCCAAACATGGCGTCTTTCCAGGAAGAGGCCAGCATGATTTCTGAAAAACCAGCTCCCTCATAAGCCCTACATGCGTCGTTTTAAAATGCACCGGTCTTGCTGCAGGCATGCATCCCATCTCACTTCCTCCATTTGAGCCCAAGGAGATTCAACACAGAATAAACCATGCAGGACATTTACAATCAGCTTGTTTGATTCCAGAATGCTAGCGACATAGTTCCACTGATCAAACAGCACGACAGCCCCAGATGCCACTTTGAAATAACACCGACATCTGCATGCTTTTCTAGGGAGGTTGGAGCAGCCAAATCCAGCATTCTGTTATTGGACCAAACTCCCTGCAGTTTTTTCCCCCTTTGACAAACATCTACTGCAAAGGGTCAAGTAATGTGTTATCTAGCCACAAAAACTGAAGCTGCTGAACTCTGTTTACGAAATAAGATATTTATGAAGATAAGAGGTCAGTCTGTGATGTATATTAATAAATCTGCATAAATATAATTGTGTGTGTTTCACAGCCGGTTTGTGCTCTGCCTCATTGCCTGTGGTCCCTGGGTAAGCTTGAAGGTCATGGACGGTGACCTTCAGGATCTGATAAACAGCTATGTTTTTGTATCATCACTCTAGCTTAATGTGAATTCCGAGTTCTGTTTTACTGTATGTTAATTTCCAAGTTGATGGAGATCAAAGCAAAGTGTGATGCACCTGAGCCTAACCTCCCCCTCCCCCCACCGCGCCTCTGACCAGGGTGCTGCTGTTTGATACCATACTCTCCATCAGGAATATGAAGCCAGCCCCCCCACCCCCCAACCCAACCCAACGTCATCGGCAAAGCAGCCAGGAGCACTGAAGGCTGATGGGATTGGTGCAGCGATCGAGCAAAAGCGCATGGACAGATCATGAAGCGCATGGACAGATCATGAAGGAGAGGTTAGGGTTCTCCAGTGCCCCCCCCCCCACTGGTGAATCTCCCACATCTCAATTTGTCTGGCTAATCAGCATCCCATGGCAATAATTTCCTGCCCTAACAAGCTAATTTGCATCTCTGATTTGTTTCTGGGGTCCAAAAATCACATTCAACAATATCCGCCTTGGAGCGGATCATTGGTGTGTGTGGGTGTTAATATGGTCGACATATAGACACTTCTGGTCTTTTCAGTGAGTCTATCAATCATCACTTAACATTTATACAGCAGCATTTGCAATGAAGCGATTTACATCCCATTCCATCCACACCAATTTTTTCACCCAAGCTTGGATCCCTAACTTCCATGGCAAAGGCTGATTTCTTACAGGCATTATAAAGCTAAGTTTTCATCACAATATTACTATGAAGATGCAGTTGATCTAATCCTACTTTCGCCAATATTGGATTAATGTTTTCCCCTCATACACTGCAAAGTTTGTAACACTAGTCTAGGTTTGGAAGTGCTTTTGATAGCAAGCTTTATAATACATCGATCAGATTATGCCATAATATTATTTATAAGGTGGTCTCATGCCCGCTGGCTTATGGGTTTGATTCCCACCCCTAGCTCTGTATAAGGCTAAGTGGAAGATGGATGATACCTTTAAAATACAATAACAATAATAAAAAACACCCAAGGGCCCCAGAGCACCAAGCGTCAACATACAGAAGATCAAAGTCACAGGCGTATGAAAGCAGAAGGTTTGCCTGCCGCAAACAGACACTCACGTTCCGGGTCTCTGGCAGATGGTCTCCTCTTGCACACCATATATATTATTAAGCAATCTGCAATATACCGGGGGAATCAAACACCTGCACTACTGCCATCGAAGTCAAGACCTTAACCACTGCTCCACCTAGGGCTTATATCACTATAATGTTTAAGGAAAATCATTATTTACAATTCATTTTAGTTATTAAAAAAACTGTACAGAACAAACGACATTTAAAGATTTAATATTATTTTTAGCATTATAAAATGATTAAACTATGTAGGTTTCCTTTTGCTGAACAGATTCTGTTCAGCAGCTGGCAGCCACTTGTTTTTCTGTTCAGATCAGCTTCCTACTGGATCAGTCCCTAATTTGGATATATTTGAGTCAATGTGACAAAACCATAGCTGTGTAGCTGTACCATTGTCATCTGTGATGCAAGAAAATTAGGTAATTTTCTCAGCAGCGTGCCTGCTTACAAGAGCTGCTCGATATACACTTATTTTCATTCCATGTCCTTTCTGCATGATTGCCTCGGTTCAACGGCCAACATTGGGTGCAGCACTGACGAGTCGACGTCAAACATTTAGCAGCGCTATGTGAAAAGGCAACAAAATAGGTGGGAGCTAAATCAGTCTCTAAGGTAGATAACACAGCCACAGCGAGCAAGGGAACACTCAACAGATAAGAAAGGTTCATTTGCAAATAGTCAGGTAGATTCCTTAGTTAGTTAGACTTTATTGTCCCCTTTGAGGAATTTCTTTTCTACAGCACTGTACATCCCAGAGGAATCAACATCACATTTTACACCACCTGTCATTACATAATGACAACACAGAACATAACACAAACACCATTATCACACGATGACAGGAGAGACTACAGAACAGACGGCATGCAAGAGAAATCCGGACCGATTGTCTTTGGCCTTTGTTTCAACATTACTTCTGCCACCAGGTGGCGTAGTGGTTAAAGCCAGACACTGAAGCTTCCCAGAAACTGCCTTACTGTTGGAACCTTTAACATTCATCCAGAACATTTCTGCTAAAACAGCAGGATGCATAAATGTGCGAAAATGCCACTCAGTGCTGGCTGAGCACCTACATTCTAATTAGGTTTAATTAATAATGTGTCCATCCCTCCATGATGAATACCCACTGATGCGGCCATGTTTGCCGCATCGCTGCCCCTCAGGAAGGCACGCAGCTGCCGTGTGCTTTTGCATCTTATCCGCAGACTGTTAAGCGGCCCGCCCCACGTGATGTCACACCTGCCTCCGCGCCTCACTAACGAGCAGGCCTTTAATGGACCCGCAGCGGCGTGCCGCTGTGCGCCAGGCCTGCCTCACCGTCTCCTCCCCGTCACTCGCCTCCCGCGTCTCGCTCCTTCCCAGTAATCAGTGCTCAGTGGCTCCAGTTGGGCCACAATGCTGTGTACATTTAAGGCTTCATTTTATATTATTATCTTTCTCATTTCCTGGGATACAAGTTACCTTCCTTCCATTTTTACGCCCCTGGGAGTTTGGACCAACCTTCCTGGGAACAAATTCCTCATATTCAGCAAACCGGTAGAGAAGTGGGGGGGGGGTGGGTTTGGACTGGATTATCCCTTAGGAGTTGAGTCAAGGTCATGTGACCAAGAGCAGCAGTTGAGATTCGTAGGCATGGTTGTAGTCAGCTTCACATACACGATGGCTTTAACCATTATCCTGATCCAGCCTGCCAGTTTGCATAAATAGCAATAAACTGCATAAATGTCATGTAACCAGTTAATATGATGTGGTCAACTGGCTGGAGGGTCTCTGTGCTCCCACTAAATGACAGACTCAATCTGCAGCTTCATTCTCACCAAAGAAAGAGCCGGATCTCCTTGTTTCTAAGAGCAGGTTATTAATTACAGCAGATATGGCTACACAGCTGTGTGATCTCACCAGGGTTTGACGTTTTCCATCCGCCATACGGCAAACTGAAACAAATAATTAGTTTACCTTGCAGTGACCACGCAGTCATGACATGAAAGCACATCCAAACATCATTATTATGACCTATCTGCTGCCTAGCAACCGTTCTCGGGCCAATCGGAGCACAGTATTGCAGCTGAAAGGCTGCGAGCCGGGGCCCGTTTCCATAGCGGGAGCCATGAGCAGTGGGGACTTCTGGGAAGAGGACTTTCAGAAAGTGCAGCACAGAGCCGACCAGGGCAAGGGGAAGGCGAGGCTCCTGTTTGTCACCCTCCGTGGGATGCCATGGTCCACGTACCTCAGGAGGTCCACAATGACAGTTTAAACGGTGGTGAGAAATGGCCCTGGATCTGGAAGACGCCGCTGAATGCCCTGCTTACAGCCCTCCAGTCATCTGCCTCCCCCTGCAAACACCACACCACAGGACGCACTGCCTCACTTGGCTCAATGACAAAACGAGCCCTTAAGGTCTGACCATACGTGGTGTGTAGTGCACGCTTTCCCCAGCCGCCTTCACAGACTCGCACCTTCATCTCGAATCACTTGAAGGAGCCTCTCTGTATGCCAGTGCTGAAGTGGCCAGTTCCTGTCTTCCCTCCTGCACGTGTTGCCTGGTTGCCATGGCCGCGTGTGTTCTCCTCCTTTTAGCTCTCGAGGCACCGCCATGCACTCAGTGTGTGTGTCGCTAGCAGATGAAGAGCATCTGCTGAGGAAAAATGACATCCGCTGGAGCAGAACACTTCATTGTTTTCAGAGGCGAGGCCACACACTTGTGCTAGTTGAGGCAACCCCTTCCGGAACACCCTGCATCAGGAGGGTACATGACCAGACACTCCCCGCTCAGACAGGGGGACCCTCACACAGGGTGGTGCTGAGGAAAAACAGGCTTTTGTTGCCGTGGCTTCCAGATGGGCACCACCAATGGTAAAACATATAGCCATCATTAGCAATGTTCTCGTTTTTAGCATCGCGTCCCCCAGAGGTGACAGTGCTAAAAGCATTTCCTCAGACATCCCTCATGTGCTTTTTTGACTGTGATCAGAATGTTAGTGGTTTGAGCCCCAGCCTCAGCAGTACAGTCACATGTCCATGGCACTTAACCCCCAGCTTCCCCAGTGCTGCAAGGTGACCCCATGGCTATGACCCCCAAGCTTACACTCACCTGCACAGCTGCAAGGTGACCCCATGGATATGACCCCCAAAATCCCACGAATGCCTGGAGTGATTCTACTCTATTGAACCCTTGAGTAAGGCCCTTAACCTATAATTTCTCCATCCTGGGTATGATGTTAATTTACATCCATCCCTATAAGGAGGTCCTCCTATTTATATGGAAATTTGGGGGTTGGTAGCAGGATTGACACTCCAGCCACTGGAAAAAAACTCACACTGGTCCATTCAGATTAGTTTGATGCCCACACGGATATCACACACTCGCATGTACAACATGACCATAGTAATATAAATTGGCAAAAACATTACACTATACACCAAGACAGTTTTCATGAACAGCCAGAAAAAGGTAAGCTTTGAAAGAAAAAGGAATAAAAAGCAGAAATTACCCTCATAAGCCATCTCAGTGAGTTATGGGTGAGGAGATGTGCAATTGTGTTCTGACGGGAAGGTCTAGGTCACCATGCCTGCGTAACCGATGCATTCAAGTCCACCATCAATTTAGCATCGATTCATCCACGGGATTCTTCTAAATAAGAGCTTTAATCTGGAAGACAGGTGGGGCTCTTACTCTGTCTCACAGGCCAGCCGATCAACGCCCCCAGAAGAAAGAGAGGAGAAGTAGAGGAAGGGAGACATCCTTTGACTGCAAATAATTCCCTCATTCAATGGCTGTCAATTAAACCTATGTGTGTGACACCTTATTTGCAGTTTTTTTTAATCTAGTTTCTCTTTATCAAATCCACCCGTCACTGCGTGTCTGGTTCCAGTAACTGTACTGTACATTTTCAATTTGTAATGGATTCTTGCTCTTTAAGGAGAACCCAAGGTGGAATGTGAAGACCAGAGTCAGTATCACCATCGCAGTTTTATAGCTTGAGTCATTTAGGAGATTTGTCTTTTGACATTTTTTAAAGGATTCTACTGCCTTTGCAGTGGCGCCACCAGCTGGAGATAAGCACCCCAGTCTCCAGATCGATGGGGTGTTTTAACATTTAATCCGTTTTATTGACACATATTCTCAAAGAAGCAGGACTCAGAATCCAAATTGCTGGACTGCTGGGCTCATAAATGGCCACAAATGCCCAGAAACTCTCCAAAACCCTCCAAGACACTCACACGCTGAAAGGGAAAGACTCCCTTGGGAGAGAATGATGGACTGGTCTCCTAGCTTGGCTACAGTCTCCCTCTTAAAAAAACAAAAATCAATGCGCTTCCATGTCACAAATGCTTTACATAATAGACAGTTTAATCACAGTCTCTTTCTCTTTAGTGACAACTGAACTGCATATTTCCCAACCATTTAATAAGCAAATTCAATTTATTCACAGCAAAAGCCCATAATCAACGTACTAAATCAATGGGCCAGAACAATGTCATTAATTGCACGACTAGAAATTATTACATAATTGGAAAAAAAGTCCAGAATTTATATGCCTGAATAAACACCTAATATGATCTATGTGCATGACTGCCCTTTGTCCATACTACATAGGCAGGTTGATGGTGTGCTCATGCCGCATTCGAGCACCAGCTGGTTGCTGATTTCACCCGCACCGTGGCCCGGCTGAGCTCCACTAGGCCGTAACTTTTCTTGAACGCCTGCTGATGGCTCCTCCGTAACAGCGGCGATCACCCAGCATTGATGCCCCGAGCATACCTATTTTCACGGCCCAGCTCTAACAGCTCTCGGATAAATCGGTGGAAAGAAAGGCCGTCTGGCTGACCCATTCTGTGGCGGCCATTTTCCCTGAGCTCAGACGTTACTTGGCACGGAGAATGATAAGTTTGCATAAGCGTCCGATTTGCATTCATGACTGACTCCTGATGCACGCTGAGCAGAAAAGTGAGAGCTTTCACCGGGAACAGGTTTTTGGCTTTAGGCTGTCTCAACAGGTTGCTTGGCAACAGCATCAACAACAGAGAGCAACATTGCCAGCAATGATGGCCTCCTAGCCCGCATTAGCCAGCTAAACAACCAGCTCTATTCTCCCATCTAACAAGCAAACTCCTTCTTTCAAAGACTGTATGAACCAGACAAGTGGAAGGCTGGTGCAGCCTCACTACCAAAGAGGCCTAGAGATCCCATCACAGCCTGAAGGCTCTCTTCTGCTATGGGATATGCAAAAATGACACATCAATGCCGTGGCCTAGTGTGTGACTCATGAAAGTGCACAAGAGCATGAGAAGCAGACACATAGAGACCCTACAGACTGTAAGGAGAGGAGGAGCTAGAAAAAGAAAACACATGGGAAGAGAGGATGAATCAAAACAACACTCAACCCAGTTAATTATGTTGCGGTTCAGGGTCTTTCAAGACCAGGATGCAACTGGCCTTTGTTAAACCAGTAGGCAAGAGAGCCAACAGACCTTTCAACTTCCGGAACATATGCATGTGGGCAGGTTCATCCTTTGCCAAAGAATATATAAATACCCTTTGACTGCCTTTTGAGAGGTCAGGTCAGTCCTGCTATCCCATGGGTCCCAGACCTGTTCAGTATCAAACAACAAGCAGTGAGAGGTCCGGTGATGGGGCCCAACAGATGGCAAATGATTTTATCACTATTCTGCATTTCAGATTTCCACATGTGGGCTATTTTTTTCCATCGGCAGTAATTCCCAATGTTACTTCAGTTATTAACTCATTTACAAAGATTGGCAGGCGTCCATGGCTCCATCAGGCTCTAACCTCGACAGACGGATGCCAGCTGCCATTGCGGTCTCTGTTTTTGGCTGACGAACAAATCAGTAAGTGACTGAAGACAAATTCAAAAATAAATCAACCAAATGGTACTAAATCAGACTGTTGATAGAATCACAATCGATTACGACATTGACAACCACGTGTGATGGCCTGGATTTTCCCGGTACTACACAAACTGATCTCGGTACAGCGCTCAGATCCACATGGATGAAGAGCTTGTCTATCAGGCTTTTTAATCATAATCAATATTTGATCATTATAGTAATTATTGCAATGGGATCAATGATGAGATATTTCAATGAACCAGGAAAGCAGCTCTACTTCTGCATAGCTCCTCCAGGGCAGATTCAGGTGCCATTGGCTCCTTCCTTTTTTATACTCTTTCATGTTTTGCACATTGCATTGCAAGCCCCCAGCCCCCCATCCCCACCCAAACTCCCAGAAGTCATACATTTTAATTTGAAGCCACCTTCTGCATCTCATGTCCATTGTTCAGCGCTGGCTCTCTCGCCGCAGTCATCACTCTCACCACGCTGAACAAAGACACTTCATCCTGGCCAATAATAATTCCCAATTCAGTCAATATTAATTCTTGGCACTTTTTTTTATTATTTCTGGACTGAATTCATATTGCAGCTGCAGCCTTTCTCCATCCTCCCCTGAGGAATAAAAAGATACCAGTGCTTTGAAACATCCTTTCTGAACACAGGGCGATGGCAGAAAAAGATGAAGAGCAAAACAAACACTGAGTTCCCTGCTTGCGTCCGTGTCTGCTGTACAGATGAGTTGTTCCTAGCAGCACCTACTGTATGATTTCTCCCATAACTCCAGCTAATATTCCCATTGCTTTGGGGAAACGTTCCCTTGATATACAGTATATTTATGTTAAGCCTCCTGTGGAGAATTGTCTACTGAAAACAAACAAGAATACAATCTTGTATACAGAAGCACAGAAGCATATTGTCCACATACAGGAGGCGACTTCTCAGACCTAAATGCACTTAAAACTAAACAGGCTTATGTTATTGAAACGTAACTCTGAAAACACTCCAAGAATGACATCAAAACCATCTAATTTAACATCTGACTATAGGCTGATGTAAAAAGCTGAAAGATACAGGAGAGAGAAATGCAAAGCAGGTGGTGTACTGCCTTTTACAGACAGCTTCAGCTAGGCTTCTGCTGGCTGGTTTTGTGCCCCAGGGACAGTGATTGATGGTCCGCTGATATCCTACCCATTGTGGGTAGTGAAACCTCACCTCTCCCATAACTAAGTGAAGCAGCCAGTGACAACTTTCAATATGCTGCCCTCTAGCTGTGGAAAAACAGGGCAATGTGTTCACTTCTCCGAGAGTTTCATCACCTGGGGAGGAGAGCCTGTCATGGCATTTATTCTATCACCAGCCACAAGCGTGTCAACAGGAAATGATCCACTCATTAGACACAGAAACACAAAGTTTAACTCACAATAGAAAATACAGGAAGTGCATTTATCTTCTAACCATTACAGCCTGCTGTCTCCCCCAAGCAGCAGAGGGTTACATCCTGGGCAGACTGTCACTCCGTAACAGGGCTCACACACTATAGGCCAGGGCTGTTCAAATCACGGAGTGAGCACGGAATTACATTTCCGTTTTCAAAGAAACTCACAGAACAGAAGTCACAGAACATACCAGTACATACACAGAGTGGGAGCAGGATTCGAACCCGCAGCCTTGGACAAATGAAGTAATAGTGCCATCCACCCCCAAGGAAAGGGATCCTAGCCCAAGAATTAACTAGTAATAAATGTTTCACACAAGCGATCATAAAAACACATGGTGCTCGACCCTGCTGCTGACAGTCAGGAAACAGACACTGCAGGTCAGTGAGAGAAGTGAAGCCAGCCTCAGACAGAGCTGTGAGTGAAGCACTGCTCTGTCATTATACTGCCCGGAGCGGCACTCAGACACAAGAGAATGTTCCAGAATTCTGATTGATAGAAACAAACACATGTCACTCAGTGAAAACAGTGAGAGTTTAGGCCGGGATATTCTTTTGACTGAGTCTTGACAGCAAATGTTTTGACTGGGAAAGTCATGTCACTGAGTCACAACACTGAGTGTTTAGACTAGGATATTCTTTTCACTGAGTCTCAATGGTAATTATTTTGTCTGAGATAGTCATGTCACTCAATTAGCAATTAGTGTTTTGACAACAATTAGCATTTCACTGAGTCCTGACAGTGTTTAGGCCGGGATATTCTTTTGACTGAGTCTCAATGGTAATTTTTTTGTCCGAGATAGTCATGTCACTGAGACACAACACTGGGTGTTTTAACCAGTCTGAAAAGTCTTTTCAGTACCTGTTACAAAAGTGACTCTGAATATTGATGTGTGAGATATTTTTCCTTCAGTTACAAACACAGGTACCCCTTAGCAAAAAGTACTTTATTCAAGTGTACTACTTGAAGTTTACTTTTTATATACTATATTTTATATACTTAAGAATAGTATAGTGAAGTATAATTGACATACTGATAAGTATAAAGAAACGTCTAAGACAAAGTGCATTAATATTTACATACTTAAACTCAAGCATACTTAATAACATGAACTTCAAGTATATGTTTCTGATCTTGACTTGGTCTAGCCCTGCCTTGGTCTCACCTTGGATTGGTCTAGGTCTTGTCTCAGTCTTAATACACTTTGGTCCTGGTAATGACTTGGTCTCGGTTTAGGTGGTCCTTACTGCATCAGTACTTTGCAGTGAAGAAGCAGACGTGTCTTGGCAAGGTCAATGCTGTGTTAGTGAGTATATGTGCTTTACGTGCAATTTCATTTCCACCCTTGCCTCCCACCATTCTCTTGACTTTGGGGTTGCAGTCTCCTCTCCATTCAATATTCTTATCATTGTTGTCTACTGCCCTCCTGGTCCCCTAGGCCGCTTTCTAGAGGAGCTGGATACTCTCCTCAGTCTCTTCCCCACTGACAGCTCTTCTCTCATTCTCCTTGGTGACTTCAATCTCCTTCATGACAAGCTCCTTTCTTCTGGTCTCCTCCCTTTTCTCTATTCCTTTTCTCTGACATCCAACAACTGCTGGATGCCAAGCGAGCTTGATGGGCCGAATGGCCTCCTCTCGTTTGTATATTTCTTATGTTCTTATGTTCTTATGCTCTCCCACACACAAAGGAAGCAATGTTCTTGACCTGGTTTTCAGCCGCCCCTCTCCAGCCACCGACATCACTACTACCCCTCTTCACATCTCTGGTCACTACCTAGTATCCTTTACCATCACCCTACCCCTCATTCCCAATCCTGGCCTTCAACATTTCTCGCCCACTAGACCAAACCTCCACTCTGTCTCTCCTGTATCTGTTGCTTCCTGCACCCTGTCCTACCTTCCTGATCCTAACTCCTTTTCCTCCCTTGCACTGGAGCCTGCAACTGATACTCTCCTCTCCACACTTTCCACATCCATGGATCACCTCTGTCCACTGTCTGTTAACCCCAGGAAAACTCGCCTTGCTCCTTGGCTTTCAGCTGCATTACGTAGCAACCGAAGAGAATTGTGGGTAGCGGAAAGGACATGGAAGAAATCTCAACTTAATGCAGATCTGTCTTCCTACCGTACTCTGCTATCCAACTTCTCTTCGGATGTGACTGCAGCTAAAAGCGCCTTTTATAAGGGAAAACTAGAGCTTTCCTCACATGATCCCCGCAAACTCCATAATATCTTCTCATCATTACTCAACCCTCCAACTTCTCCTGCTCCATCCTCCCTGACTGCTGAAGATTTTGCCAACTTCTTTGATGGAAAGATTGTCGAAATCTGTCAGACATTCCCTCCCTCCTCATCTGCTACACTACACATCCAGGATTTCCTTTCCCCCTCACTGACCCAGTTTTCCAGTCTTTCGGCTGATAAGATCATGAAAGTTATCTCATCTTCCAATCCTACTACCTGCCCACTGAATCCAATCCCCTCCACATTGCTCCAGACAATCTCTCTGGACCTTCTCCCCTTCGTCTCCACCATCATTAATGGCTCCATAACTTCCGGTCATGTACCTACTGCATTCAAAATATCCTGGGTCATTCCCATCCTGAAAAAAACCCACCCTAAATCCCTCGGTCATTTGCAACTACCGACCAGTATCGCTTCTTTCCTTCCTTTCAAAAATCCTTGAACGCACAGTCTACAACCAGCTATCTCTTTATCTATCTCAGAACAACCTCCAGGATCCTAATTAGTCTGGCTTCAAAGCAGCTCACTCCATAGAGACTGCCCTCTTAGCAGTCACTGAGAAGGTGCATGCTGGTAGGGCAGCCAGACTGTCATCTGTCCTCATCCTTCTTGACCTATCAGCAGCATTCGACACGGTCAACCACAAGACTCTCCTGTCCATCCTTAGGAGTCTTGGTATCGGTGGCTTGGCTTGGCGATGGCTTGCATCCTACCTCGATGGTCGGTCGATTGTACCAGGTGACATGAAAAGGATCCACATCTACCCCACGTAGTCTCTTCACCGGTGTCCCTCAGGGCTCGGTTCTTGGCCCACTCTTGTTCTCCCTTTATACCAAATCTCTTGGTGAGGTCATATCCTCTCATGGCTTCTGTTACCACTGCTATGCAGATGACACCCAATTCATCCTCTCCTTCCCTCCTTCTGACACTCACGTCTCCACTAAGACATCTGCATGTCTTGCAGACATCTCATCTTGGATGACCGCTCACCAACTAAAACTCAACCCTAGTAAAATGGAACTGCTTTACATCCCGGCTGACTCATCCCCCCTCCTGGACCTAGCGATCTCCCTCAAAAACTCCCTGATCCGTCCTTCGGTTACTGCTCACAACCTTGGGGTTACCATGGACAATCGTCTAGATGTCCGATCAGCTGAGTCACTGAATGTCTTCAAAAACCGACTTATGACACACCTTTTCCAGAAATACCTGAATTAGCACTTCTGGTATTTAAACTCTGAGCTCTTATCAAAAACAAAAACTGTACTTTCCCAACAGAGTATTAGATCGCTAGTATTTATAGCCTTGGTTTTACTGAGCTAGTATCGGGGAAAAATTCATAGCAGAGTCTTAAAGCACTTATGTAAGTCGCTCTGGCTAAGGGCGTCTGCCAAATGCTATAAATATAAATGTAAATGTGAATTTCTTTGATTTTGCATCCATTTCATCACTTGTTGACGTTATCTGATACACAGTAATGCATGGCTATATATAATTACATCATATCTGAAAGAAATTAAAATAGAAAAGTATTGTTTCGTTTATGATCCATAAATATTAAGTCACTGTGATAAATAATGAGGTGTTTTGATGAGTGGTCTTGACTGGTCTTGAAATAAAACCCTCAAGTCCTCCATGTCTGAGACCGAGACAAGACCAAATCAAAACGAAGTTGATTCTGAGAAAAGATCAAGACCGCGAAAAAAAAGTGGAATAGAGACCAAGACCGGTCTCAATTACTACAACACTACTGCAAAGTGCAAGTCATCTGGATTTATGTTCCAAAATCTGATGCCAGTTTTCTCATTTAAGAACTCTTAAACATATATATTATTTATCAGCCAACCTTCATCTATTACAAACCAAAAAATCTTAATAGTGTCCCTGGTTTCCATGTGGAAGTCATACAATAAAACTTCAGACATGCATTAGCTTCCTTCTAGTGAATCCTCTTATCATATTTGCCACTTCCTTACTTAATAAAAAAAAAACCCAAAGTGGAAGGTTCAGGCCCAAAGACTCTTGGGCACCGAGACACATTTTACTAGTTTATTTAGATGCACAAAAATTCAAACTAAATAGAGGCTGAAAAAATCCCTCAAAGGTTTATGGTTACATGAAGATTGGTTCTCGGGATCATTCACATTCAGTTTCAGAATTATCGTGTTGCATAAATATTGCAGACAATTATATCCAATTTTGTCAAATATTATCTGAAACTAGCCTGCAGCGATATTTATATAAGTAAATGCTTAATGAGGAGTCTAATGTATTCATTTGAAGGATTTGTTTTCTGTATAAGTGCAGACCTCAAGGACTCATTGAATATTGATTTTTAAATTCTTGTTTGTGTTGCATGGTTTTCCTGCTTTTTATCAGACGGTTAACCATCTATTGTCATGCAGACTTGGCACCATGGATGCAGTAGGAGGTGCAGCTGCCTTGAGATTTCACATTATGGGCCATCTGAGAGATAAAGGCCCTGGAAGGTCAGGATCTGGAGTTAAATCAGCTCAGAGGTGAACTTGGACCTGCTTTATAATTACATAAATTCTCAAACAGGAGGCTGAAGAATCTGAAGTGCAGCATTAAGCTCTTTTGGTTCGGCTATGCGTGCTGGTCGGCTGAGATCACAGAGCCTCTTGGCAATGGCCGTCCATGCTGTCACCCTCTGACTTGTCAGCTGCCACGATTTGCATACAAATCAAGCAAACTGTTAGTCACATAAATAACAGATGCGATTTATATTGCCGTACAACAGAGAATGGAGGACTGTCTCACCAGTGAACGTTTAGACATTTTCACTGTATAATTTGGAGGCTTGCAGTAACAACGACGACACTGGATTGTGGTGACGCACACTTCCTTGTTTTTCACTATACAAACACATACACACTCTGAGTGTGGACTGCTCCTGTAGCCCCTAGTTTATAATCACGTCTGAAACTATAACATGCCATGATCACTTGAACTCTGGATATGTGCAGAAATGGTCTTTTCAAATAAGAACTGATTTTTTTTTTTGTTGACAGAACATCAAGAAAAATGCAATCTAAGTAATTTTTTCTATATAAACCTCAATAGGATAAATGCCAAAAGACATGATGCTTTTTGCAATTCAAAATTTTAACAAAATGTTAGCTAATTTCCAGCAGTGAAAGGTCCTGCGTGCACACACACACACACACACACACCAATATGATTGTGACATCATGAGTGCTTGAACTGGCCCATTCAGCAGAGGAGGAAATGAAGAGGATGGCATTGATTGGCCAGGGTACTTTCCCACTTTCCCGACTCATATTCCAGTATTTCCACCCTTTGGTTTAATGGACAGGCTGAGAAACAGCATGCTGAGTGGGGGCTTTGTCACCTCAAAAGGGGAGTTACTTTGGGGCTTGATGGGATTTGTGCCTCCACCTTCATGGAGGCAGTAAGGCGTGTTACTTTGGGGCTTGATGGGATTTGTGCCTCCACCTTCATGGAGGCAGTAAGGCGTGTTACTTTGGGGCTTGATGG
>JAABNX020000011.1:311661-324081 GCA_015163995.2 Mormyrus lacerda | reverse complement strand
CTGAGCTCTCCTCTGTCGCTTTCCTAGCTGGTCAGGAGGTACGAGCGCTGAGCTCTCCTCTGACGCTTTCCTAGCTGATCAGGAGGTACGAGCACTGAGCTCTCTCCTGAAGACTTCCTAGCTGGTCAGGAGGTACGAGCGCTGAGCTCTCCTCTGTCGCTTTCCTAGCTGGTCAGGAGGTTGAACGCTGAGCTCTCCTCTGACGCTTTCCTAGCTGATCAGGAGGTATGAGCGCTGAGCTCTCCTCTGACGCTTTCCTAGCTGATCAGTAGGTACGAGCGCTGAGCTCTTTTCTCATTCTCTCCCACCCCCTTATATTGTATAATTATATATATTTATGTATTCAAGGGCCCCTGTAAAGTGCAGGGCCCATTGCATCTGTCAGGGTATCCATAGTCCTCCGACACCACTGCTTCACCACAAGCTCGACTTAAAATCAACATCAGCTGAAAAATGATGGCAGTGCATATTGTGTGCTGTCATACAGCCCCGACCTGGAGGGGATTACACCAAGGCAACCTGGCTGCCTCCCCAGACACAGAGACAGTGAAAGATCGTCCGCTTGCTCCTGCTGATTACTCCAGCTAATACTATTAATCCAACAAAAAGAGGAATTAGATGGGGTGACCCTGACGGAGCACAAGCCAATTCCGGTGATGGCCGCTGGTGTGTTTCCACATCACTTTTCCAAAGCACTGACACATAAGCTCATGCACCCCCCTGCCCTACCTGCTTCTCCTGGCTAATAGACACACAGGCTGTTTGCTTGTAGCATACAACACTCCACCAGAAACAACTTATGTATCTAAAGTAAAACATCTATTGTGGTGATGCTAGTTTGGTGTTTTCATCAGCTGAAACCTACTGGAACCAATGAAGAAGAGTCCATCAATCCATCCATCCATCAATCCATCCATTCATCCATCCATCTATCCATCCATCAATCCATTCACCCATCCATCCATCCCTCTATCCATCCATCCATCCATCCATCCATTTTCTGTACCCACTTGTCCTCGCAAGGATTTAAACCAGGAGTGGCCGGTGTGTATGCAGGTTTTTGGGATAAGCTTTAGGTCAGCTTTTTAAACCCAAGTTTGAGGACTCTTCAGCCAATCGGTCCTCTAATTAGTAATGTAATTAGGGAGTTGCAGCGAAAACGGGCATACACAACGGCCTATGTGGATAAGACCACTAACCCATCGCAGGGCACCAACCAATCACAGGGCACCAACCAATCACAGGACACGCTCACAAACCAGTGAAGACAAGGAACAAAATCCTATAGAGACAAATCATGTTTCATAAAACAAGCCTCAGTATTGCTCTGATGCTCTTCTCACCTTTGTGTGCTGGCCTGTGCTGACTATGCCCAAGCTTCCCAACCAGACATTACACTGCTGCATTTTCTATTTCCCACATTTTCTTCCACCAGAAAGCATCAGGAAAGGATCCAGTACAACATCGAACCGTGTCCACCAGGAACCGGGGCGCCAGATGAATCCTCAAGGCTCATGACACATATGAGTCATGTTTAATTCATCTACCTGCTTTACTAAAGAACTGATCCAGCACAACTCCATATAAAGTGCTTCTCCTTCGTTGTGGAATTTTGCGACATCCCTCAACAAATAACATCCCTCATAAGTAATATTGAAGGACACGCTTTGGTACTACTGCAATCAAATGAGGATGCGACTTCTGGAACAGTAGTTGTAACCATAATTGTTCTGAAGGTGAAACTTAAGTTCAGGGAGACAGCAGGTAAACTGGGGAAACTAATAAAGTTACCCTCTCTAAAAGTTATTTAGTGAGATAATTTCAGTGGTGCAGAATTTACCGGAACTGCGGATGATACCATGACAACCTTTGCATGCCGGAGCCCCACAGAAAGAACACAGAAACCGCTCAGATTCCAAGAAAGAGGGTCTGTCAGACAGTGAGTGTAAGGAAAACGTCCAAACCAGTGATTACTGGGGGGCTGCGAGAAGATTCTATCAATATGTGGTTTGTTTTTTAATCTTGTTTTAGCTGCCTCACCTCTATCAAATTTTACCATTAGCAATGCTTTAGCAAATTTAATTACTGGGGAACCCATTTCATGGGAAAAAACTTGACACTAGGCAGGTTTTGGTGCACATTACAGGCACTGCTCACTTAACAAGCAAGTTCCATTCCTACCACTAGGTCCTCAAATTGGCTGATGAGTAAGGAGCCGCCCATTACGACAGACTGTACTGGAGGGGGGGGGGGGGTTTGTGTCAGCCATATTTAGATATTGGTGCAAAGGTGACATTAAAACATTTATAACATTTTTAGTATATTTATAAACAGGGATTAGCAAAACAGGGTGGCATGGTGGCACAGTTGTCAATGCTGCTGCCTCACAGCAGGAAGGTCCTGGGATTGGTCCTGGTTTTGGTTCAAGGTCCCTTCTGTATGAAGTTCACATGCTCTCCCTGTGTTCGTGTGGGTTTTCACTGGGGGTTGCGGTTTCTTCCCACGGTCCAAAAACAAGCAGGATAGGTCGATTGGTGAGTCTAAATTAGCCCTGTGAGTCTGTGCACCCTGCTGTGTGTTGGCAAATGCCCAGGGGTGGCTGCCATCTGCGTCCCTTGTTCCCGGGACAGCAATTGATTGTTGCAATTACAATTAGTACAAATGTGCAATTATTTTATGTACATTTGAGCTGATATGACAGAAAATGATCCTGCTTTTTAACCTTACATGCTAATTCATACTTTCTTTTGTGGCATAAACTTGAAATACACAGCAATTTCATGTCATAGCAGCACAAATGCACCTCAAACACATGTGTGGCTTACAGCATAGAATACCGACTGGTTTTAGGCCTTCTATACAGGTACATGGGTATTTTTTAAAATGTACCTTTCTCTTTGTGTTTTGGCCTTCCGTCCATATGCAAATGGCGTTTTAATTCACTGAAAGTGGGGATTTTCCAAATCTCCATCCAGGCTGAAGATTGTCTGTGTCTATGTGTAGACAGGGAATCTGAGGTTCTGGCTTGCGACATATGCCCTTTTCATCAATAAAAGTCAGTTTTATGGAGATACAATGATCACAAGA
The DNA here is from genome assembly GCA_015163995.2 of Mormyrus lacerda. NCBI lineage: Eukaryota > Metazoa > Chordata > Actinopteri > Osteoglossiformes > Mormyridae > Mormyrus > Mormyrus lacerda. The sequence continues at coordinate 320,994 of JAABNX020000011.1, read as the reverse complement.
TATTTAGCTAGTTTTTGATGTACATTTTTGTTTTGTCGCTAAGAATATACACATCATGTGGATGGAAACATAGTTACAGTTGGACACAGCAGTCCCATCATATTTTATGTGGCCAAAGTATGGCATCATCCAATCAACAGCACCCACATATCAAAATGAAATCCCTTGCAGAAAGAATATTGATTATAACCAGCTGCAAGTCCATTTCAGCACAATCAGAATACTATAGAGTATACAGAGTATTAACAGCGACATGGATAATTATTAACTGTTTAATTTAACTAGAGATTTCGAGTGGTCAATTGCACACCTGAGAATCAGAACATCTCAACCCGAATGAATGAAATTCCCTGTTTCATTTCTGCGGACTTCGGGACCATCCCAATTAAATTCCTCCTTATCTGCATCCTGAGAGCAGCCGGTCCCTTCAGCCACGAACTCATTACAGCTCCACCGTCTCCCCTCACCTCCCCATCTGGCTCTTCGGCACTTTCAGACGCAAACAGCAGAAACCGGCAGAACCTAAATTATGTCCGGCCCATAATCTCCGAATGATTCTTGGAAAGCCAGAGTCTCCAAATGTAATTGAGTGGGAGCAATAAAAAATAGTATGGAGGGCTGGGAATGGATCTGGCAGGCAGATGGTGGAGGAGCTGCCTGCAAGCACTGCCTTTATTTTGTCAAGCCGCCACTCTCATTCTTCCAGCCTTAGTAGCTGGTTTTCTGAAGCACAAAGGGAGTTTCTCACAAACGCCTAATCCAGGGGAGGCAAATCTTATCTGCAAAAGGCAAGTGTGTTTTTAGGGTAACCTGTAGGTCAGCTGTTCAAAGCCAGGTGTGAGGACTTTTCAGCCAATCAGTCCTCTAATTACTAAAATAACTAGGGAGTTGAAATGAAAACCTGCAAACCGAACAGCCCTTTCTAGATAAGGTGGCCCATTCCTGCTCTAAGCTGTCTGAAGAGTGACCCCAAGGCCCTGTTCACACCTGGTATTAACATGCGTCCTGGGTGATCCGATCACAAGTGGACAGCGCTAAATACAGGTGTGAATGCAGTCGAAACGCACTGAGATTGGCTTTCTCAGACCACATCCGAAGGTGATCTGGGACACATATATGACCACATTCTTATAATAGTATGAATGCGAATGTGTCCTGGACCACATTGAAGGGCCGCCTGCTCAGTTGACGTTCTTGTGTGAGTAGAATTGCGCACTTACGCATTAAATACGCAAGTGGTATTTGACATGTGATTTATGTCAAAACACCTGTCAGTGCACCATGGGCTATTGTGTAGTACACTGCACTGTGAATAACAGCACATCTTTTTATACAGCACCAACAAACAAGTTTGAATCTACTGGGACGATGGTTTAATATCGGACTGTCATGACCCTTTCCCATAGAGACCTAGCCAAAACATTCCATTAAAAAATTGGAAAAAATAAACTATGTATGAAAGCAATTTGGACAGATCATATTTAATACGCACTTTGATGAAGCTGCCTTATTTATGATGAAGCTGCCTTATTAACATGCTTTGTTAATATTGGTGAACGGTACCGGTAAAAGTTACATGAACGGAAAATGAAAGTGTGTAGGTAACAATGTGGGTTCATAGCCTAGAGAATGGAAGGTTGCAACACTCTTCTCATATTGTTTGGAAACAGAAGCCATCTGTATTACACAAGGAAGAGGTGCATTCTAGGTAGAAAAACCACCATATTGTATTGTGTCACCTTGAGACAGCCACTTGTCTGTTTGATAAACAGAGCTTGTGGCTGAGCAGGCCTGCCGATCCACTGAGCAGGCTTAGGGATGACACCATAATCCAGATTCCCCATCCCTGGTTCTACTGGGCTGTGAGGGGTAGCGCAGAGTCTGACATACAGTATCCGGCATGCCAGCTGGGATGTCTTAGACCAATGAGAGAAAGTCCTAAGCCCTGACACCCCATCTGTTGGGGTGATCTACCCACATGCAGAGATGAGCACCATCTAAGCACATAGGATTATACGACATATTTGAATTGCAAAGACTATTGCAAAAGCAGACATTTTCCTCATCTGGTCACCTTTGTTTCTGGCACAGGAGACTCACTCCCGGGACACCCTGGCACTCGGACCCCCCCGGGAATGGGTATGGTCCCTTTTAGCACCATGCCATCTGCTGCCAGCACTCTGTATGGAAGCTGGAGGTTAAAGGTCACTGAGAGAGCAGTGCCAGAGATGGGGGTCCGAGCTACAGAATGATACTATGGGCTAAAACATTACTGTCCAGGAACAGTGAGCTGCCGTGTCGAGTTTTTAGGAGACCAAAGCACGGATTTCCGGGGTCATTTCAGAGCCGTGTCAGACAGACAGCAGCTCTATCCCCTGCTGTCTAAGGCCACTCCCACTGGCCAGGCTTCTGTTAAATGCGAGCGTGAAGAGAGTTCCTGGGTTGAGGTCAATCGCTGGCAAACTTCAGATTGTAGCCCAGCTATGTCAGTGAGGAAACATGGACATAAGTTGAAGACTATCCCAGTTACTCTACGGAATAAATAAAGAATATATAAATCAATGTGTTATTGATTATAAGGAACAAACTGAAGCAGTGAGGTGGTTCTGGACCACCGATCATGCTTCTGATGGAGACGCCGGGATCTTCTGCCCTTCTGTCATCGCAGCCACAGATATCAAAGCAAAGTGATATTAGACACCTCAGCAACACGGTATAAGGTGATAATAAGCATATATGGAACAAGGTGAAAGATCAAACTCTGGCTTGATATCAAACAACTCTTGAATCCATTCTGCTTCTTCGAAATACTTGCATTAAAAAAACAATTTACTGTATAATCCCACACAAATCCTATGGCTCATAGGAGCTTTACTTACACAAAAATGCTATGAGGGCAGAAGGAACAATGATTGGTCCAGAGAGAACTAATCAGTGAGGAGGTGGGTCCAACCAATCAGATGCTTTGGTCCTGCCTCCTCTAGTTGCTGGGACCCACCTCCTCTACAACTTGATTGGTTACCTGTCTGAAGCAATCATTGTTCCTTCTGCCCTCAGAACAAGTTTTGTGTAAGTAAAGCTCCCACCTGCAATCCTTCATCAATGAAATACCAACAGATCATCAGCTGGATCTATGACCAGAAGGCAGCCTCGAGCCACGAGTTTAACATAAATTATGAAATAAATGCATACCATTATAAACGTCTGCTCTCAACTGTCATTTAACCATATGAAAGTAAAGGTTTTTACCAACATGTGCGGGCTGCCAGGCGTCTGTAATACCGCCATCTCTCATTTAAGTCGTTCCTCAATCAAACAGGATGAGATCCATGGCAGCGTGAAATACAGCCCCAGCCACCAGAGTTTTTGGATGTCACACATGCTGGGCCAGCATATGAGAAAAGTGCAGCTTTTACCTCGATTTCACAGTAAAACAGACCAGCACCCGTGTATAGGCAGTTGTCTGGCACTGATCTGAGCTTAACTGATTCAGTGAAGACACATGGGAGATATAGCATTGAGTTTGGAAGCACTGAGAGACTCTGTGACAGGGAAAGGCATGCAGATTACACTAACACTGTCCTTCATTTGGGTGAGACAGCAGCCAACTAAGCGGATTAAGCTCAGGAACGCAGCCCCCCTTTGGTCTGGACATCCAAGGACATTACAATATTTTTAGACGTCTCCTAATACATCCACAGTGAACAGTTTAGGTGCTTCTTTTTTATACCCCCCCCCCCTCCTCATGACGACAGAATGAAATTTAGTACATGGTGGACACTTGTGTATAAACTGAAATTCTACAAAGTGTTCTTTTTAAATGTTCAGCATGTAATGTAATTTAATGACATTTCTATAGAGTGCAATAACAGGAATTACAAACGTGGTCCCAAGTAAAACTACAGACAGCCACCGATGTAGAGACCTGGTAGGGCAGCAATAAGTACGCAAAACGGGAAAAACTCTCCCGGGCATTGTTTTACATATATATGTTATATTATACAGGACTCATATTTTGAAAACAGGCCGATTGTCCTGATGGTTAAGTATTATTATCATTATTTCTACATAATTAAACAAACAAGCATGCAACAAAACTATTTAATGTAGCCAAGACTGGAGCGCAAGGGTGGTCATAATATATAGCCAAATAGGACTAATTAAAATTAAGCAAATTACGGCCAATTGTATAGAGCGAAGGTTTCGGTTAGCTAGAAATTTCATTAAATATAAATGAAAAGATAGGCCTATAGGCAGGTGGGATAGCCGTAGTAAAACGATAGAATTACATTTATACAATTTACGAAGTACGATGTACTCAAAACAGAGCATAAAACGTCAATTATAGCTTAAGAAATAAAAAAAAAGTTTTCCATTCATCTACAGTGAGAACACCATAAAGAATTATATAATAAAGGAAAACAAGAGCAATTATACTAAAACAACTTTTATGCTATTTTACGGTTACGCATATGCTGCCAAATAAAGTCGCAACCGCAACCACTTCAAATTAAAAGGCGGGTTAAGAGTTGCACAAAAAAGGGAAAACTGGAGAAGTAGATAGTGGGTGCATCTCTGCAACAATATAATAGCAATAAAAACCAAACACCTGCAAAACTTACGTGAAAACGAAAAATAAAGTTGTAGAACCGACAAGGAGTGTGGCAGCGCTGGACACAGGGATAAACGTTGTGGGTTTAAATGTCTTTCCAACGATGCCGGGCATTCTGTAATTTCCACATCCCTTAATTATTTATTTCGACTGAGCAGTCGTACTGAGAGTCACACGCCGATCCGTAAAACTGAACTACGTCGGCAAGCGCCTGTGCTTAACTGGCAGGAGAAAAACGCAAAGCGCACATATTCCAAGATGGACAGAATAAGCAAAGTCGCACCGTAAACCTGGAAATCCCACTCGGGTAGCCCAGTCTACACCGTTTTAAAGGAGGAGTCTGCGGTATTCCGGGCGGAATGTCTCTCAGACACGATCCGGAGCAGCTCGATCTGTCGGGGTCTCACTTTGCGTCAGATATTCCTCGGCGATTCACCGGTACTCAGATACACCTATTCATAAAAGACTTTATACGTAGGCTAATACACCAATGCACCTCTTCCGGAGCATGGTATCTCAAAAATTATATTTATTTTGACAGTGTGATTATAATCTGATTTCACCAAAACCAATCCCCATACTGATTATTTACAAAGCGTACAAAATGTTTGGTAAACGGACGTAAAATATTATTAAACTTTTACATGTCCTCGACGTTACGAGCATGTATTAACTTAATTTCTCGTGAAAATCAGTTGCATAATGTCAAATCCACGCAGGTTAGTATATCTTAGTTAGGCATATAATAAACACCTTTCACTAAAATAGAAATGACATACAAAACGAGCAGTCACGTAATTTAAACGATACAGAAACGATTTTGTATGCCAGTTGTGTAAAAAACACAAGGTTTAAACATCTGGTGAAAAAACCCATTGTACTGGAATAAACATTGTATTCCCCCTAGTGGCGAATGTTTGAAAAATCTGCGCTTATGGTTGCATGTTTGGCCGATCTGTAATGGATACTATTGACGAGATAAATTTCTCAGGGTTGCCAACTCATCTGGCGTGACACACACTCAAACGCAAGCAATCTTACGGCTAAGCTATATTATTCCATAATGAACCTAAAATTAGTTGCATAAAAAAAGAGTTGGAGTAGTTTGCAAACCATACAAACTGTTCACAAGGTAATACATATAAATAAGTATGTGTGCAAAACTTGTATGGAACTGAGTATTCTTTATTACAAAAGGGAGGGTGGGAAGATGTGAAAATCCGTCTATGTTGATGAATATGTTACACATCCTGTGCGAAACTATATATTATTATTTGAGATGATAACCACAATCCAGTTCAGTTCAGACCGTATCGCGTTTCATAATCAAACAGTTTTGTCCAAGCAGACCGCCGTAGTTGAACATTCCACTTCCGCGTCAAATTGAGCTTCGTTTTCAATTTGTGAAAACGGGCAGGCGCTTATCCACATTTCGTACAAAGCTTTGTGGACGCAGGGGCATCCTCTTTGACGCTGAAGGGAAGCCGCCTGGGTTGTGTAATTTCGCAGTTTCATAAATGGCGTCCAGGAGAGCTCTGAAAATGATTTTCGGGGTTGCCGGGGGGTCGGCTGCCCTGGCGGTGACAGCGGCTGGGTTACGGGGGCACTTAGGCAATGTCGGGGAGGACCAGCGTCGGAACAACTGGAATATGATCTTTACGGCTCTTGGAGCCGCGCAGCCACATCCATGGTCTCTGGAGAACCAAAACCTAACTGTTGCGCCAAGCGGAAACGGCTGGGACATCAACTGGGATAAGTGCGTCCATTTATTCCATAAGAAATGATATCTTAAAGATAGCTAATGTCATATTAATAATCGTTTTTAGCGGTCTGCTTTGATTCATAATGCACTAAAATACCATGATACGTCCACAAATGCCGACGAATGAGTTCTAAGTTACCAGAGTTGCCAACACTCAAGCAAGAAATCACACGCAAATTAATTGTATTCCTTATAAACCCCAAATTAGCTACATTATGTACAAGGTAATGAAACGGTTACGTACATGTAAATGGGTGTGCATGAGTGTGCAAGACTTGTTTAACGTGTCGGTCTCCGAAATCCATTTTGTCTCTCTCTTAACTAACAGGCGTGACCCAGTGGCCGTTCTAAACTCGAAGATGAAGCGAGAGAAGGCCGTGAGCAGCACCAAAGACCAGACCACGGAGCTGCAGAATAACAAGCCCGGAGCCACTCGCCACGTTATCCTGATTCGACATTCCCAGTACAACCAAAAGGGGAGCGATGACAAGGAGCGGGTTCTGACATCCTTAGGCAAGAGCATACCTTTGGTTTGAGCTTTGGGGAGGGGAGGGGGTGGGTTGAGGTCTACATCCATTTAAGGGGGCCCAGGGTGTTGTATTGGGTGGTCTTGATTACCCCCCACCCCATCATTTACCAGGGCCTGTGTCCATGGCGTGTTTTATGTTTTTGAATGTCCATGGCAAAATTGAATTTTGATCAAAATGTCAGAATTTGCCCCACCCCTCATTAAAATCTCTCATTTTCTTCATTCATAAGAAAAGAGGAAGGGGTATAAAACCTTTTTTTGTGAATGAACCCTCCCAGGTCGTGAGCAGGCTGAGCTAACTGCTCAGCGACTGGCGGCCTTGGGTTTGAAGTACGACGTTTTGATTCACTCCACCATGACACGGGCGACAGAGACGGCGGACATCATTGGAAAGCACCTCCCAGGTCAGGAGAGACAAGCGGAACCAGCAGTTTAGCACCTGAAATGTTACTGTGTCATCGCCATTGCGATTTATATTTAACTGCAATAAAAGAGCAGCTGTTGATTGGTTTCACAGTCTGCACAGCACCTTGCTTTTGAAATGGGACAAAATTGAAATTTTTCTAATTAAAAATATTAATTTAATTTAGGATTATTTTGTGAATTTTCGTACAAGTCGGTGTGTTACACAATAACTTCTGGTTAAAATACTTCCGTCTGAAACTCTGGCCTGTTTGTGTGAGGAAGAGGTGAAGATGATGAGCTGTGATTTGCTGAGGGAGGGATCTCCTGTCGAACCCGTGCCACGGATCGGCCAATGGAAGCCAGAGTCTGTGGTGAGTGTTGCCAGCGATGCACTGCAGGAAGCTGTAGTACTGCAGATACTGTATGACTTTCTGATGAGATCAGCATAGTGGTAGGAATCCTGACTCAGCTCATCTACTGGCAGTATCATGAAGACGGTGCCCGAATCGAAGCAGCCTTTCGGCGCTATATTCACCGTGCTGATGTCACACAGAAGCAGGACAGCTATGACATCATTGTGTGCCACGCCAACGTCATCCGCTACTTTGTATGCAGGTGCGTCCCTCGGTCGTTTACTCCTGACACACCGTTGTGACTCGGGTCAGACCTCCAGAGCTGATTGGGGCGCCATCTCTTCTGCAGGGCTTTACAGTTCCCTCCTGAGGGCTGGTTGAGGATGGGCTTGAACAACGGCAGCATCACCTGGCTCACCATACGGCCCAGTGGACGTGTGGGGCTCAGGATGCTGGGAGACTCGGGGTTTATGCCCCCTGGAAAGCTCACACGCTCATGACCCCCCCCCAGTGCTTTACATCACTCCCTGGTGGAACAGCAACTTGTCTCTAAGGAAAATGCATTGGCAGTTCCTTTCTAATGTTCCTGCAGTAATTCTAATTGACAGAGTACTGATGTGTATATATGCTTTTAAACATCACGTTTACCATTTCATCACATCTGTATGGAAAGTACCTCAGAAGAGCACCTGAAAAACTGCTGTCCGTCTTGTCAGGAAGACAACTTGTACAGAGGCATGGTTTTAGTACTGATCAGCTTCAGATCTGAGACTGTGTAATATACTGGTGTGAATGTTATTTTTAAATTATTAAAATAAAACTTTTTTTAATGTTGAGATATGTTATTTTCTAAGGAGATGTGGGGGTGGGGGAAGTAGTTTGAAACCTGTCATGCAAATGATTGTGTTGACCCTTTGGTGACATCTGTCTCATATCTGTTAGTTTTCCAGCTGAACTATGTACTGAATGATATGGCACAGTCCCACTCATGGTGGATTTCAAAGCCGTGTTTCTCCAATCACCGCTCAACTGTTTTGACCATTATCTCCTCAGCTGAATGCAACAGAAATACCTTCTCGGTACGGCAGTGAAATTTCCCAGATCGGCAGAAAGCAATTCAGTCCAATGTTTACATGTATTAGCCCAGGGAGCTTGGGGTGAAGGGCCTTGCTCAAGGACCCGCAGACATGCTGAGGTTGGGTTTGAACCGGCGACCTTGTGATTACAAGCGTACAGGTTTTGTCCACTGAGCCACATGATGTTTAAACTGCAGCACATTTGAAGATGAAGGAGAATGTAATGTGTGTTGAGAGTGAGTCATTGTGTGTGTGTCTGGAAGGTGTCCATGACTTTCACAAAAGGTCCAGGTGGAGCATCAGAATGAAAAAGGTTTATTAATAATAGAACAAATGGCAGCAAAGGCCCTGCTGTAAGCAAACTGCTCCAACAAGTGAGCAGCAGTACTTACACGCCACAAACTGGATGAAACCGGTGACATTTCATAAACTGCTCCCCAAAGAGAGACCCTGTTTTCAAACACGTGCCTTACACTGGAATCGTTTGGGTGAGTGTATTATCACAGCCTCACGTCCAACCATTATGCTCTGCGCATACTCCACTCAGCCAACACGCTCACTCACTCTATTCTGTGCATGCTCAGCCTGCACACTCA
>JAABNX020000011.1:294725-305775 GCA_015163995.2 Mormyrus lacerda | reverse complement strand
GTCTGCAGTTAAAGCACATCTTGTTCGTTTCATTTGATATCCATTGTGGTGGTGTATAGAGCCAAAAATGTTAGCATAGTGTCGATGTCCCAATATTTATGGACCTGACTGTATGACCACGAGTTCTAGTATTTAAACTAATATTGAAATAGCCTTTTGGCTGAACAGCATCCAGACCCGTTAGAATCTTATATACCTGGATCATGTTCCCCCTTAGTCTCCTTTGCACGAGGCTGAACAGATTCAGCACAGCTAACCTCTCCTCATAAGACATTCCTCTCAGACCAGGGATCATTCTCGAAGCCCTCCGTTGCACCTTTTCTAAGGCAGCAATGTCCTTCTTAAGGAATGGTGACCAAACCTGCACACAATATTCTAGGTGGGGTCTTACCAAGGAATTATATAAATAAACAGACCAGAATGACACTTCAGCATCACAATACAGTAACTGCTCTGCTGGAGGTATTAAGGTACAGTTGAGTACTGGCTACTTTATCAGGGATGTTGAGGTACCAGTAAGTATTCACTGGTTTGTCAAAGATGTTGAGAAACAGATGAGTACTCATGGCTTTGTCAGGGGTGTTGAGGTATCAGTGAGTACTCACTGCTTGGTCAGGCGTGTTGAGGTTTATGTGAGTACTCACTGCTTTGTGAAGCGTGTTGAGGAATAAGTGAGTACTGGCTGCTTTGTCAGGAGTATTGAGGTATTACTGAGTACTCACTGCTTTGTCAGGAGTGTTGAGGTACAGGTCTACAATATAGCGGATCCGGTTCCTCAGCATGTCTTCCTTGTCATCAGGGTACATGTGACGCATGAATTCTGGGTTCTCCAAGGTGTCCAGGAGAAGCTGTGCGATACCAGGCTGGTTTTCCTTGGCAGCTACATGCATGATGTTGTAGCGGCAGCCCTCCTGCAAAATCCAAGCGGTTATTGGTAACATAGCCCTTTATTAAGAAAAATACTATGCATCATAACTGGTAATGCTGTATATGTTGCCATGGAGACTGTGTCCTTCTCTACCTGCACTATAGTGGGATTGTCGCCTGAACCAATGAGGTAGCGAGGATTGCTCCACACTAATTCGCTGAAGGCCGCCCGGTCCCCATTCTCAACAGCTTTCCTCAGCTTGCCAGTCAGGTCCTGTGTGCGTGGGGTTTCATAGTTGTTTGCCCGCTCCCCATTTAGCTGCTCCACCTCTGGATTGGGCGTCTCGTCTGACGGGACAGAGACGTCACACGGTGATCCCCAAACCCCTGCTTCACTTCATGGCACCAGAGTTTCAAAAGTCACGCCACTCAAATAATTACACCCCTGAATCAAGGTTATTAGGAAACAATTTGCAAAAGATTTTCAACTTACAAGCAGACACACTGTTAAGTTTAATTACTTGTTTAAAAGACCTTGACTGCTGTACCCAGCTGGTTTACAATGTTTCCTTTAATAACAGTAAGACTGTCTTTATAGAAACAAAATATTGCCAAGATACACCTGCTTCATTTTCAATCACCCAGGCAGGGGAATAATCTTTTAAGGGCAATTTAGAGCATTCCATATTTCATTTACACATATTTTACTATCGGTTGGGTAATTTAGCACAGCTTTTGAAAATGTCAGCCAGTTCACGGAGAAACGTAGAAGAAGGTAAAGGAAAATCGTGGCACGTCCAGACGGCTGACCTGGCTTCCTCGGTGACAGGTCTGGTGCCATCTTGCAAGGTGAGGAAGACTTCTCACTGGTGCCTCTGGCAAACTTTTCAGCAGCCTCTCGGCTGGAGAAGATTTTGAATCGGGCTCCCTTCATCTCCTTCACAGCCTTCATCGCATCTTTGTTATTTTCATAAACGTGGACCGTCTCTGTGTGTGGGGGGGGGGGGGGGGGTGCAAGTAGATGGTATCACCCAAATCACCTAAACTCTTTCTATTCTTTAAGTGTCACTCAGACTACACAGATTGTCTGAGACGTTTAACCAAAACAGCACTTAATTAGTATGGTACTGCTCTGAATGATCTCACTTTTGTCCCAAATATGTGGAAACAAATCAGGAAGCCATTTTCCTTTCAGACATAATGTAATTATTGGATCTGAAATACTACTTCACAGGGGAACAGCAAGGGGACTCACCGTCGTCAAGAATTCCGTCGTGCACGGGGGGACACACCCCATAGAACAGGAAAGTAGATTTATGCCTGTCCTCCTGGGGGGTAATTCCATCATCTGGGTTGACACAGCTGGTTGCTATGTCTAGTCTGGCCATAGACGGCTGCTCAGGGGGGTTCAGCCCCAGGCTGTAGCCAAAGTCACTCCCATCACACATGTTTGACGGGGAGGCGTTTGTGCCGCTGTTCAGCTCTGAAGCTTCTCCATCACTTCTCTGGCTCTCCAGGATAGCATTGGCTAGCTTTTTCTCGAAGAGGGCTCTGGTGGTAGCCGTGATGGGGCCACACTTCAGGCCCGCATTGATGATCTCCATGCGGAGCTCATCTGCACCCAGGGTCTGCAGCCGGCTCAAGACTGCCTCCATGAGCTTTGTACCTGGAGGGTGGGTTATATACTTACACTCAATGCTTTGTTCCTATGAAATAAAACTTTGGAAAATTACTTTTAATGAAATATTCATAAGCCTTCTTACTGAAGCTTAAAAACAGAGTTGCTGGAGTGAAATTTTCATTTCCAGACAAGTCTGTACACACATGGACATGAGTCTGTAGTGTTTGCAAACTGCCCCAATGCTTTTGATGTAGCTAATTTTAGATTTATAATGTAATGATATAAATTTGCTGTAATATTTCTGCGTGAGCGTGGAAGTCTGAAAGCGTGAGTGTCATGCTAGACGTGTGAGACACAGCAACCCCTTAAAAATTAAATCAACATAAGCATCTGAATGTAGTCCATTGATATTTAGAGCTTAATGAGCATTTTCTGTAACCAGAAAACACTTTAGAACTGTTCGTTTAAGACTGAAGAGGTAGGTACGGACGCTTAAATGTCAAAATAACGAAGGAGCATGCTTAAACCTATTACCTGTACTTACAATTAACGACAAAGTACACCTGTCCCAGAAAATTTAAGTGTACGAATGAGTAGCTACTTTCCTTACTAGGAGATCATAGCAGTCGGATTTTTATTAAATCAGCTCCCTTATCTGACGCCATCGCCATCGGTCCAGAACTTAGTTGCATTCTTCAGATCCCGTTCGCACATCCTATTTCAGATAACTGTCCACACTAGCGTTTTAATGGCACCCGAAACACCCTCTTTTCCTAAGCAGCGATGACAAACAACATAACTGTCGGTGGGTGATTTACGAGTTTTTGCTAAAAACTATAAAGGTTCACACAGCCAGACAGGACCCTAAAAAGAATACGCAATACAAAATTACATAGCGTGCGCATGCGCAGTGGCGGTTCCTGTGTTCAGGAAAAGTATGTGACACGTGGGTGGGGTTGCCAGGTCTGAGCGTGGAGATGAAGCCGTACAGCGCTTCCTAACAGTGACCGTGACTTCGTTTTAAGTAATATTTATATATCCGAAATACATATGAGTGCCTCGTTGATGGGTGACAATGGACCTTCCCGTAGGCAAGAATCTTGATGATTATGATCACTTACGTTATACATATATATGATTTTGCATTTACAAGCGAATTTTGCGTAATTTTATTCGTGCATAGCATAACTGTGAATCGCTGAAAGACGGATTCATGGTAAATCCCTGTCCTGGTCACTGGCAATGAAACGCGGTGTTTATGGCTGGGGATCACAGAATAAAACGACCTTACAAAACCACAAGAAAAAAATCTAATTGCTATAAGTACTAATTACAATACTCATTTACTCCCATTATACTTGTAATTAACGACATAAGAAAATGTAACGCCAGTTGAGTGTCACTTTTAATAAATATAATTAACATATGTCTTAGGTATACCTTATGGTGGACGGTTTCGAGTTGTCTCGACGATTATTTTAATACGTACGTTGTACAGCTAACGTATAACTAAACCATAACTACGTTCTGTATCCAACTCCAACAGAAGGTAAAAAAAATGAAAACATAAATCACAACGGTGTCAAATGTCATACGGTTATAGTACGATTATCGGTCGGTTTGGCTAATCGCTAGTTTTACTCGATATTTGGTTTTTGGACGACTTCTTGGTAAAACGTCGACTTGTTATGGATCGTTTATGAAAATGTGTACGTCGAAGCGATTTACCAGAGCGCCTGTCTTTCATATGTCCACCTCCTTCTTCTTCTGCTGCTCTACAGACTTTTCCCGGAACTCCGTCTTTGCACAGATGTGGAAACACCGCCCCCAACTGGGAGTTACGACGACATGCTTCCAACTCCCAAAAACTGTCCCATGCAAATACAACTCGGCACAAACTTAAACTGAAATACAGGAACTGGCCCTATTGTGGATAGTAAACCTCCTTTGTTGGTGAGGGCGATGTGCAGCTAAACATTTGTGCCTGTGATCGGAAGATCACCGGTTCCAGCTCAGCCTCGGCAAGTCTGCGGGTTCTTGAGCAAGGCCCATAACATCCAGCTCCCCAAGCGCCGCGACAGGTGGTCAGGTGGCCCTTTGTGGTCAGCTTACTGTCACATACAGACAGCAAGATGGGGGAGGTGAAAAAGGAACTTCCCCGAGGGGATTAATCAATCATCATCATCCCCAGAGGAATCTTACTTTTAAGAGCTGAATTGCTTAAATTACAACATTCAGGAATAATGTATTTAACACACATATTTAGTAATGTAATCAATTATCAATTAAACTAAGAAAGTAGTTTAACATCTTCTATCATTATGTGCTTCCATTGAATTTTCCCCAGTTAGTGAAGAGAAAAGATTTCTTGGTGGATTTGAAAAACACAAAGTTGCTACATTTCAACACAAATAAAGGCTTTTAGACACTGAACACCAATTAGATTCTGAACCGAGACTGGAAAGCAGCAGGGACATAAGGGACAGACCCACGTATCTCATACAGGCTGAACCTACAGTTCTGGATGAATGCTACAGAATAGTTATCAACCACAGCCTTGGATGCGGATGCTGCCGTACAAAGAGGCATTGAATAACATTCGTCAAAGACCAGAAGGCTGTAGGCTCACGTCCCATGGGGGACGGCGCTACTCACAAAATGTTTCCTTTGGACTGGAGACTCAGACAGTCCAGTCTGCTCTATTTTTTGTGAAGACTAGACTCCCAGAAAATGCAGGCTACAGCATTTTGAAAATATATTATCTGAGATAAAAGCTGTTACTTAATTCCATGCATAATAGCACAGGTAAAATTACATTAAGCACCCTCTTGCATGTAAATACATTTCCATAAAAATATTTACAGCCACTCTTACAGGGGTTAAACAGCTGTGTTAAGTATCACAACTAACATTTAATGATAGATATTAAATTATAATTACTTACACTGCAGTCAGTACAGAATAATGTTTGGATCATAGAGCATATTAACAAAATCAGTAATGCTTTTGGAGCATTAACTCTAAAATTTCCAGACACTTTCCTACAGTCTCAACACAGTGTTAAACCAAATTACCACCCATAGGCTCAACAAAGCAGGTGTTAAATCAAACTTTTATTTCATAATTACCATCATATTTTTTTTCCTTTTTTGCCTTGTAAATTTCCTTTTTTTGTTTGCACATCTAAAACTCGTATACAGGAGTCTAAGCAAAACACCACATAACCACAAGGTTGACACAGAGTCTACTGTCACCCGCCAGTGTCTCCCCCTGCTGTCGGTTTCTCCAGGACCGTGAGGGTGTTCATTTCTGTACAGCTCCCTCCCATGTTCAAGAAGTCCAACTTGCGCTTCCGTCTTCCAGCCGTAAGCGGGGCAACGCCCCTCCCCGTGTTCACCTATCGGGACGTTATGGTGCCGGCTTTGCATAGATGGAAGGTCACAATGTACAGCGGCCCCGCCCCCACCTAGTCTTCCAAAGAGTTTAGAGCTGTCTGACCCTCCGGTAACCATGGTAACCTAGCTAATGGTCGCAATTGGTGTTCATCTAGAAACAATTAAAAAGCCCAATCAACTGGATTTGTATCCTATCCACAACATATACACATTTCTTTTGTCTTTTTTTTTACAGAAACTAAATAAGATACTTTAACATTGATTTGTCTGCATATCTAAATTAGGCAAAAAGAAGAACAAATTTTTACTTAAGAATAATTTCCATGTACCAAACACTGTAAAATAAAAATAAAAAGCACTGTCAGCGAGACAGTGTCTCCCTCGGATAAATAATGAAAGATCTTATATTAAAGACGCAAATAAAATACAGCTGAAGTGAATTCTGCAAAAAAGTACAAATTCATATAAATGACTGTACACTGAGGATAAGAAATTTACATTATTCAGTTTTCAGAAATTCACTTTGCATGTGAAAGGTGTAAAAAAAAAAAAAAAAAAAAGTTTGAGAAGATTTGATATATTACTATCAAGTTTTAGTCACGTATAGAAGGTATCTTGTGAAGCGTCTCTCTCTCTCTGAGGCCGACAGCCACTGTTTGTCACCTGTGTGTCATGATACGATTGTCAGTGTATCCAACACGCATGTGACACACGTACAGCGCTGCGTCACTGAAACGCCATTAAGGAGCAAGCGTGTTCGGCGGCTGGCCACAGCTACCGTGCCTCCACCTCCTTGTGGCTGCGGGAGGGGGAGTAATCGCGGGGGTCCGGGACGGTTCTGCGGGGTGAGGTGGGCCGGCCACTCCCAGCGGGGACCAGGGGCGGCGGGGCCCCCAGTGTGGCCGTGGGTGGTGTCCGGTTCAGGAGCCCGCTGTGAGGGGCGGAGGGACTCAGCCTGGGGTAGTGCAGGCCCCCTAGCGCCGACATGAAGGGGGGCATGTGGGGCAGGTGGCCCTCCATCGGTGACTGGTGCAGCTGGTGCAGTCGGGCCCGGTCCAGTTCCTCCCGCAGCCGCCGACGGTCTCGCTCCTGTTCCCGCCGGACGTCCAGCAGCTGCTGCTCGTGGTGCGAGTAATCGTGTGGCTCACGGTCCCGGAACGGCCGCTCCGAGTCGTACAGGCCCGGGAAGCGCTGGCCCGGCAGCTCCAGGCGCCGCTGCAGGTCCAGACTGTGGTACGCGTCTTGCAGGGGGCTCCCCCAGGCGAAGGCTGGGTGGGGCAGGCGCTCGCGGCTGGCGGGCAGCGGGCTCACCCCCAGGAAGTGGGGCATGCGGGCACGGTCCAGGCTGCTGAGGCTGCCCATGGTGTGCATGGGGCCTAGAGGGAGGGGCAGCGAGTGTGGCAGGTGGGCACCATGGAGGGAGCTGGGTATGGAGGGGTCGCTGCAGCGGGGTGAGGCCTGGGAGTGCCGTGGGAGGTGGTGAGGCGGGAGAGGCCGGGGGGCCGAGTCCGAGCTGCCCGTTGGCACTTCCTGCTCGTCTTTCCGCTCTTCCTTGATCTTCAGCTCATGCTTGGCATAGTGCAGCACATCCCCGGGGGGCAGCTCTTTGGGTGGGGCGTGCATCTCTGGGACGACGGGCTTGGTGCCCGGCGAAGGGCGCCGCTCCTGGCTCTCCTTCACCTTGACGTCCAGATCCCTCTGCCGCTCCAGTGGCTCCCTGTCAGCCTCGCGATGCCGCTCTACACCGCCGCCCTGGTGGCGGCCCATGTCGCTGGCGCTGCTGCTGCGGATCAGACTGCTGATCTGGTAGCTCGCTGGGGTGGAGGCAGGGGACGAGCGGGTGGAGTGACGGGAGTCCCTGAAAAGAGACAGACAGGAGGGAGGATTTATTTTATCATATATCCAGCTAATTTGGGAGCAGAGAACAGCAGGTACAATGAATGAAAAAAAGATTAAATCAGAAGTCCTAACACCTTAGTGAAGAACAAATACTTATGTACAAATATAAATTATGCACATTTTCAGAGGGAGGAAAGAAAACTGCAGTTCTTCATTTTCCTGTTAGGGGGCAGCACTGACCTCTCTCGCTCCCTTTCCTCCTTGGCGATGGACGACTCCCTTTTCTCGGACTCCTTCTCCGAGCGGCTGCGCTCCGGCTCGGGCTTGGGCCACTGCGGGGGTGTGGGGAAAGAAGAGGGCGTCCGGTGCAGCCGGTTCCAGGGGTCGTGGTGAGGGCTGCCAAAAGCCGGCGCCCCGTGGCCGTCCTTGTGTCCGAAGACGCCAGCAGAGGCTTTGCAGGAGGAGAACAGCACACTGTCAGCAGGAAGCCAGGAGCGACTGTGGGCTGACTGCGCATTAGGTTAAGTACCCATTTATTTTCACAGGATTGTGCAAGGCTTATATGCATTCCCCATCACAACCAGAAGGGGGCACACAGTTCACACCAATTACCAACTAGGGAACTGCCGCTGAGCACGGCATACAGCTACATAACAAATCTTCAGCCCTCGATGGTGAAGAGACTGACCCCCAACCGCGGTCATTACCAAGAAGTGACATATTGAGTGAGTCATAGCTGAAGAGTGCAGAAGTTGCCCCAGTGAAGCCAGATTTGGGGTATCAGTGGGATTGAGTTTAGGGTCTAGTTTGATCTGATCGCTTTTAATTTCGTCTCTAAGACTGCTGAGGACCTGCCCACCTCCGCAGCCTCGCCTGGAGGAAGCGCTACCTGCCTACCTGGGGCAGGACGGGGGCTGGCGCTTACCCAGAGTGGGGCTGCCCAGTCCTCCGAACGCGTTGGCTGAAAGGTTGCCGAGACCCCCAAAGGTACCGGAGCGACTGAGAGGATCTGCAAAATGCCAGATAGGGGGGTTAGCTATGAAAGGACCCCCCCACCTCAGCCATCCTACGGGCTTCTTGGCTTTTCGATTTACGAGAAGCTCTTCCCTCCAGGTTCTAATCAGCAGTCGGATCACCGACCCCAACTGACTTCACGTCAGTGAAGCCGAGTCCAGAGTCCACTGCTGACCTGGAAAAGTTTCAATTGCTATTTCTGGCTTTTGGATGATTTTGTTAAATGCTCTTTGTAGCTACAACGTCCTGCAGGTGCTTGGAAACGTCCTCGGTCCCCAATAAGCCAGAAGAGTCATATACGCTGGACCCACACGTCAAATCGCCAAGCTGCATAAATGCTGAAGTGTGTTTTTCCGGGAGTCAAAGTTGACGTTCATGGCCGTCAGTGTTGAGCCGTTAGTGACAAATATAACCCTCGACTAACCGGCAAATTCCCAGCTAGAGAGAGAGATGTGGGGGGCGTCTCAAAGCAGACATGGTGGTTACCATGATGATGAGAGAATGGCAACAAGCCAAAGCGTCCCTTCCCAAACCTGGTCGCTATATTCAGCGGGACTGTCTCACCTGCCAGGGCGCCGGCGGGAAGGAAGTGGCTGTGGTGAGGGGAGGGGCCGTATGGGGACACCGCAGGATGGCCGGAACCTGTAGGGGGCAGAACAACACCATCAGGCACTACGCCCCCTGGTGGATGGTCTTGGTTTGATAGCAAAGGGATGCTTTGGTTTCTGACTCACTGCACATTATAGCTGTTCTACAGATTTCCCCCCTGGAACCACATTGCTGGTCTTTATTTGCAAATAAATGTTCAATCATTTCACTTCTTGTTGAATTAACGCTAATACTGGTTTTGTTTCCATGGTGAGGCTTGCGGCATGTGCCGGGAGCAGTGGCTATAGGGACGTTTAAATACATTAACTCCCAGCAGGGCTGTTAGGGCTGTTCCTGTCAGACTCAAAATAAAATTACAAGCTGCATTAAATGCTTCTGTTGACTAGGCAACAAAAACAAATGGTAACAAATAACATTTTAGGCAATAGCGGGAATGCACGTCTGGATATGCCTAATGCGTTTGGAGACACCGGGTCAGTAATAACAGCGCCATCCTTAGTCAGTACAGGGAAATGCAGGGAGAAAAAGACCTACTGTGTCTAGGCCCCTGACCTGAGGAGGAAAAGAGAGGTCGGGCCAGTTCGTGGGGGTACGGCAGCCCCGGGAAGACGGCGGCAGGGCCTGGTGAGCGGCTCAGCAAGTCCAGCTTCCCGCTCAGGTCCAATTTGTGGGGCTCCAGCTGCATCTGCTAGTGACACAAAGGGGGCGCAGAGTAAAGCAGAGAGGAAGGCAGGGGCGCCATGTGTCGCAGCAACCTCTGCTAGCCCCGCCCACCAGTGCCCCTCCGCCCTCCCACTCACTTTCATTTTCTGCTGATGCTGGTGAATCTTCCAAGCGATCTGCACATGGAGAGCACACCACTTTCCCGGCTTCTGGAAGAGCCAAACAGGGCAGAGATGACAGAAGTCAGTGCTACCTTCAGAACGTGAATTTTCATTTCACAGGGCAGTTCTGGAAAACTCGTAATTTTGTCCTGAAGGCAAATTTTCATTTTAGGGGGTGGTTTGGGGAATGATTAATATTCATAAGAAGCACTACCTGATTGGTGAACTCTAAAGCATTCACTGGTCAATCAGGTAGCTTTTCTCATGCATATTAATTAGTTTCCCCAAACCACCCCCTAAAATGAAAATTTGCCTTCAGGACAAAGTGTCCAATGGGCACCTCCATTGGCTGGGGAACATGGAAGTCAGCCCAGAGATGATGAGAAAATGGAGTCTCCTTACCCTGACCAATGTCCTGAAGGGGTCTGACACCTGTGGTGAGACAAAGAACAGTTATGAGATTTTGATAATGACAGGAATTAAAGACAGGCTGTCACAGTGAAGGTCACTGTGTGCGGAAGCTGATCAGGCATGTCGGGAGTCTCACCCGGGGGTCCTTCTGCAGCAGTGTGTGAGGGGCGGCTCCAGGTCGCACGCCAATGTCCTGGCACACAGAAACGCACACGCGTCTTAACGAAAGTACAGGAGAGAATTGGCCGCTATGACCAAAAAGTAATATTACCGTATTTTTCAAACTTATAGCGGTTTCACGGTATACAACAGTCAAAAGTATGACTGGGCGTTTACCACATTTTACAGGACACATTTTTGTTTTACGTCTTTGCGTTGTTCCCACATTAACTATATTACTTCATTAGCCATTACGCCTATCCGCTGCCTTAATGATAACATACGGCTAACGCGTTTGTCGGCTAACAGCT